>CAIGRB010087589.1:66973-81362 GCA_903798255.1 Fraxinus quadrangulata | reverse complement strand
AAAAAAATTGGACTATGGTTGTAATTAATTATTTTATTTTATTATTTAATATAAGGGTATATTTGTTATTTCACTGTTTTTTATTGAAAAATTGGATGAAAATAGATAGAATAATGGTTTGCGCTATCAAATGTATAATTATGGGAGACAATTCCAAAAAACAAAAGGACGTTTTTTGTAATAATAGTGAAAGGTGGAGACATTTTGTGCTAATTACCATTTTAATAATTTATTTATGACTCATTTGTGCTTTTCAAAAAAGTTGGGACTATATTTGCAATTAGTTTTTTTCTTTTTCCTTTTGTTTTATTTAAAGCGAGGGTATTTTCGTCATTTTATAATTTTTAATTGAGAAAATGGATAAAAATAACATTTTGTGCAATTAAAAGTTGAAATAAGTGTGAAAATGTCAAAAATGAAAGATAATGACGTTTTCCACAATAACAGTGAAAGGTGTGGACGTTATGTGCTAATTACCCTAAATATTACTAATTTGAAGTTTAACAAATATGATTGTTTGAATAAAAATATAAGTTTACTATAATTTTAAATCAAAGTTAAACATTTATTATAATCATACGTTCACAATTACTATTTACTTATTATTTATACTTTTTGTTGATTTCACTATTCATTTTCTTTATAATCTCATTATAATTTTATCCAAACGAGCAGAGGAACTAGATTTCTAATTCAAGACTAACGTATAAACATTTTATTGTAGGGATGGTAACATGTAGGACGGACGGAGTGGAAATTAGTACGTCCTAATTTCCAATCCTATTTACACATTTTCTTACTTTTTAAAATATAATTTAAATATAAAATATAAAAAGAAGAGTTTCAATGGGGATCATGTTCTCATCCCCACCTAAATTTCCCGTCCCATTTAGAGCAGGACGATGCAGATTCGAAAAATGGCAGGATGACTAGCGAGTACAGGATAATAGAAGGAAGTAGACCTATTCATATATTTACTTTTAATTTGAAAAATCAGATACTTCATAAAGTATTTCTTAAATCAGGTGTCAAAAAATACTAGCCAAATCATCACCATTGCCATCATCCACTTCTTCCACCGTGCATTCTCACCCGATCTGCACCATTTTCACCGCCACCACATCCACCACCACTAAAATTGCACATTGTCTCTATAAAAATCAACACCACAGTTGATCTCACAATCGTCGTCGCCGCTACCACTAAACCTACGTACCACCATCCTTAAACACTCACCACCACCATATCGAATGTTTATTCTTCTTTTTTCTTTATTTTCTCACTCGATTGAAGATATAAACTAAGCCCAAACCTGTCATTGAAGATGAATGATGAAAACGCGAGTCGAACATATGGTGGCGATTGTGGCGAGATTTGAAACTAGAATTTGCTTGTTTGATTTTCTATTGAAGGTAATGTGATGGAGATAGATAGATGGTAGTGTAACAATTTTAATCTATAATAGAAATAACACATATAGTAATTAGGGGCATATCCAAGAATTTAGTTGTGAGGGACTGAAATTTAAAAAAAGGTCCTAAAATTCATTTACAACATAAAAGACATTATATCTATATTATTTCTTGAAGTATTTTTCGATATAGTGTACTTTCGTTGGATTGATATGCCCTTTGAAAGAAAAAAAAGAAGTCATGTCTTTTCGGGATGAGGTTGATATTGGTAAATTTTATATTGCAAGAAAATAATAACGCGTCAATAATTCAACACTCCAACAACAATCTAAAAATCCAACAAAAAACTAGCAAGGCAACAACAATTCAAGTTATTGATAAGCCCGCAAGGCAACAACAATCCAACAATTTTATTTTCATATAAAATTGTTATCAATACACAATAGAAATTAGCTAATAAATGAAAAAAAATAAAAAAAAATTAGTGATGTAAATGTGTACCACCAATGGATTATGAAGCAACAAGGCACCAGAGTTTAGCAATGAGCATTTGAACAACCAGTAATCTATTTTTAATGCAAAAAAAAAAATCATGAATTAATATACTACTTAATCCAATTGAAGCAACAAGCAACAACGAAATGAGAATTTCACTTTTAAATTGGGACAATTGAAAATTACACTTGGAGAGTATAAAGAACAAAGAATCGTCAACTTAATACTAATAAATTTCAAAATATAAAATTTGGGTATTATTGGTTGGGCGAGCGTGAGGTGTGGTCGGTGGATGAAATCTTGAATAGGTATAATTTGGAATGGAATTGGATTATGAACTTGGAGGATAAAGTGATAAATTTAGGTGGTTTTGGATTTAAGACTAGCGATTAAGGCCAATTAGCTTAAGATCAAGGCTACACTTTTTGGATAGAAGCCAGGAAAAAAAATCAAAATGGAGCCCCCCAATCTGGCTATGATTGTAACAAGGGTGTTGCTACGTGTACACCGATGTGTCAATCCCAGTGTCCCTCCTCTCACAATAGGGCCAATTAGCTTAAGATCAAGGGTACACTTTATTTTTGGATAGAAGCTAGAAAAAAAAAATCAAAATGGAGCCCCCCCAATCTGGCTATTATTGTAACAACAGTGTTGCTACATGTACACCGATGTGTCAATCTCAGTGTCCCTCCTCTCACAATCGTAGACCACCCTTTATTGTGAGGGAGTGTGTGACATCCGATGTACAAATAGCAACACCCTTGCAATAATTTATGTCTCTTGACTTGATGGAGGTTGACTGTTATGGTGGTGACAGTAATGGTTGAGGTGGTTTGTGATGAAAGCCGATGGTGGTGCATTGGTTAACAAGTTATGACAAAAACAATCATACACGTAATAATTGCGTGTGTAATTTTCTTGTGTTGAAATGGTGATGGTTGGGGATCGTATGGTGATTGTGAGACGGTGGAATAGTAAAACATATTTTTAGTTACAACTTTGCAGAAATAACATAACGGTAACAACACATTTCAAGTTATAATTTTAAAGAAATTATAGTATAAGTTACAATAGCTGTAAAATATTAAATGTAAGATTTCTCAAAATTCGCTGTAATACACACGTCAAGAAATTACATAGACTGTAACATGAAATAACAAATTTGAAGCACTTGATTCTTGAAATACTTTTTCATTAACCTAATTTTTAAAATTTCTCCCCCAAATGTTTCGTAGTTGTGTAATTAACCCCAAGATATTTTGTCATACCTATTCATCCAATTGAATTGGTTGTTTTGCATGAAATTTTTTGCACAACACAAAGTCCAAAGACGCGAGTCCACCGACCCATGACTTACATGTTATTGGGCCAAGTGTGATTCTCTTACCAGCCCAAAACAATGCATAGGTTACAATGAAATCTTTAGGATTATTTTTTGTAACAACCCGGTCGTTATTTTCAAGACGTTAACTTACGTGTTGTCCGTTATAAAAGCGTACATTTTCCTTAATAGAGACCTGAGTTGAATCTTAAAACCAATTGATCAATGCTAAATCAATGCAGTTTACGTGAACCGAATTCAAAACATCGTGAGACTTCGATCCATATCTAGTGTGGTGTTAGAACATTAAGTTCCGATCATCTGTCATAGAAAAAGAACGAACATATATTGCAAGATTCCCAAGAAATTCTTCAGTTTCCTCGACTAAAAAGGTAATCAAATGCATTGTATTTACAATTAAAAAAAATATCATAAAAATCTTTAAAAAGAGGGGTTCAAACAAATTAACTTCTTTTACCAAAACTGCCCTCAAGTGAATGTTTTTAATAGAAATAATCCAAAGTTCAAAGGGATCGAAAGTTAATTCATGGTTGAAGTACATATTTAGGAAGAAGTGCTCAAAAATATAATTAACAAACTTTAAAATTTAATGTTTAAATAAAACTACCCTTCAATACTACGTGAGACGGCGCTATACCAAACATGACGTACCAAGCATGTCATAGATGAACATATATCAAGACGACGACTAAGCTCGTCAAAAACACTTGAATAAGACTGGGGATGAACTGCTCAAATTCCAGCAAGAACTAAACCACTAACATGGATAACAATGTTTAAAGACAGTGAAAAGGCTTGTGCAAAACCTCTCTTGCTACAATTCTCAGCTTTACAATACACATGCTTACCAGTACAGATGACAAAAGGATCAAGATTTACCTTGTATCCGGCGTACTTGATTTAACAAACAAACGGAGTTTATTTCCAGGACCAATGGTATGCACATCACGGAGGATTGTACTTATCCAGAGTGATATTGCCTAAAAAATACGATTGAAATGATGCATACCATATAATTAACAGCTTCTTCATTTTAGATGGTCGATAAGAGCACGTCCAATTAATTCACCGAACAACTAATCAAACCATCCCAACAAAAATCATGTTCAGCCAACAAAATCATGCAAAAGTTGTCCTCCGATAATGTCCCTTCCAAACTGTTGATTTTGTGCTGCAAACCCACTCTCTACATACCCCTCACTATGTGCATCAAGACCAAAACGGCGAGCTGCATTTAAGGGGTAGGCTTCTGAGAAACCTACATTTTGATGGAGTCCCAGAGTTAAGGACACACCGCCACTTCCACCAGCACTGCTCATGCCAATTCCTACATGATGTGACAAATTATTGTATGGAAAATTCACTGGCCCCTTGGTGCTGATAGGAGTTCCAGTTAAATCATTCCCGGTGAGTTTTGATGGCAAGTTTTCATTTCTTTGTATCGAGGTGGATGCGTTTTCACATTCAACTGGACAACTTGTAGGCAAATTATCACTTAGCTGATTGGCACTTTGTTCCTCTCTTTGAGAAGATTTTTGGGTTTGGCGCGTTTCAAGCATGTGTATCTCTTCCACCATGGGCTTCCAAAGCCTTACTCTTGCATTTATAAACCAGTTTGAGACCTGATCCATATATACATATAGTTTGTTTTTTAGATGATATATTTACATTAAATAAATACATTATAAGAATCTTGATGTGCAAATGTTTTTATACATATAAATAGATGTGCACCTGGTTCCTTGTGAGACCTGTCTGTTTTGCTAACATTATCTTGTCTGTGTCAGTCGGATAACTGTAACAGCAACAATGTCCATTAACCCAAGGCTCCGAGATATTTCTCTCTTCCAATATTTAAGAACATGAACTGAAGGGAAAATCTAATGCTAATCAGCATAAATAAAAACTTACGGGTGC
Source organism: Fraxinus quadrangulata (assembly GCA_903798255.1). Lineage (NCBI taxonomy): Eukaryota > Viridiplantae > Streptophyta > Magnoliopsida > Lamiales > Oleaceae > Fraxinus > Fraxinus quadrangulata. The sequence continues at coordinate 76,196 of CAIGRB010087589.1, read as the reverse complement.
AGAAAATGTTCAAACAACCAGGCCCGCAGAACGGTAACAGCTCGCTCTGGAAGTCCTCTTTGAGGTCGCCATACAGGTTGATCAATGAATCCAAATGGTCTTTGGCTCTGAATTCCCCCTCCAGAACTCCCAAATTGAGCCCCATCCCTCTCGTAACTTAGTGGACCATGAGATTTTATGAACTGCAGCTGATCAGTAATAACATTCCTTAAACACCTGAAATGTTTGGACATGGCTTTTAAAGCCAAATTTGCAAATGGCGCTGCATGGCTTAGTCCAGCAACAGATTCAAATGAGGCAACTACTGACAGCATCTGTTGGTAATAGTGCTTGTACCTCCTGTAAACCTAATACCAATAGAATCTTAGTCAGTTTTTGTAGATTAAAGTTCAAGTTACTCTGGTTATGTTCTTAAATCATTCCAACAGCATGACAGCTATAAATTAGCAACGAAGATGGAAACTTGTGACGACCTCCAGTATCAGATATTTAGAATTACTGCAATGAAATTACAAAAATCCTGTTTTGAGAACTTAATATCTTCCATAACTAATGAACTACACTTGCACTCCCAAAAAATTTAGACGACTCATACTTAGTTGACCTCTAATGCATGTGCTTTAAAAGAAAACACATTTTAAGGGTATAAAGCATATGCTGATGCACAGGCGCAAAAGTTCATTTCCTGAAAATATAAAAATAAAAAACTGTGATCATATTAGGAGGGGTTTATCTTGCATGTCAATCAAATGGGTATAATTACCAATGCTATGTCATGTATTGATTCTAAACCAATCATGTTAATTAGAACCATATCCTCCAGATACTCTATCAGTGGCGAAGGGTACCCCAGCAACCCCACGCCTAGAAAAAGTGAAAGTTCTTGTGTGCTTAACCGCCTGGTTATCACCAACAGAGCTCTTACGTGCTAACAAAATTTAGAAAATTAGTCATTTCAAAAGAAAAATTGCATTGAAATATATGTTTGATTTTTGATCAAAAAACAGCAAGAGATTCAAGAACCCTAGATGTAATCTGGTGTGCTGCATGAAGGGAGCCTGTCCAAACGCCCCAGCTGGGAAAAAATGTGCCCCAGCGGCCCAGTTCACAAGCATAAATTATCCATCTCACTGGCACCAGTGATGAATTGTCGTGCCATATTGGCTAGGCCCTAAACCCAAGTGCGTAAGTACAAGGGGTGCTTCCAAGGTTTAATAAATTAGAAGCACCATTCCTAACAATTAGTTTTGAGAAAGATGGTACCATTGACAATTCTAAAAGCAAAGCAAATTTTTAGTTCTCTCCTTCATCAAGCTAGACAGAAGTTAAATTCTCTGCAGAGCCAACTATGCTTCAAAGAAAGGAGGTTAAAGATTGATGCACATAAATAAAAAAAATTCTCTCACAAAGAAATCAGAGGTGTAACTAGCATCCCAGATAATACAAGGGTATGAAAATATATTAGTCGGCTATTAACCATAGTGATTAGGATACTATGATGTCATCAAACTATGTGTGTCTAATCAACTACATATGCTGGACTCATCATTAAGGTACAAGTGATCCCATTCGCCAGTCCAATAACTCATTAACAAAGTAAAAGTAACTAGTAATTACTTGGTCTCAAATTCAATCTTGACTTGCATGAATGCAGAAGTGGATACCTAGAACTTTGGCATTCCACAATAAATTAACTACCATTGAACCTTGAATAAGTCACACGAATCTTGATATTCATAAATGTTGGTACACAAGATTTACATACCATTAGATCGAAAAGAAGGATTATATATCTATGGGATTATTAATACACATCAAATGTGGTAGTCTAGATTACGTGTGGGATTCAAGGACATACACTAACTACGATGGCCCTATGAGTGTTATGCACTGGATTCAATTGGTTTTGGTTATAAACATTTTAAATATATAATTAATGCATTTTATTTATTGCAAACCTATTACTCTCTCGAGTGTTCTAGTGAGTTTTGAGTGTTTGATTCAAATGTGAGCCCACTTCGCTTCTAGCAAAGTGGTATCAGAGCTTAAACTAAAAACCTTTCAAATTTACTCTAGAGAATAAAGTGATGAAGAAAAACAGCTCAGAGAGATAGGATCCTTAAATTAATGATGAAAGTTGGAAGGATTTGATTAAGGGGTTCTACATGCTAATTAGAACTACAAGATCTTCAATTATAGAACTAATTGCAATTCAAACACTCGAGGCTAGAATTCCGTATGTTAAAATGCACCCATACAATGTGTATAGACGTAAAGGGGAGTCCCTGATCTAGCAGAAAGATGATGAAGCGCTTTTTCCGGGTGCGATATCTAATTTACAAACTTCACCAAAGTAAATCAATTCATTAGGTTGCTTTCTTTCTTTTAGATATCACTAATGTCAAATGAAGAAGTTTATCATTGCTGAATTAAGAACAATAATCAGAACTGGGGAACCAGAGACAAGAATCATATTCTCTCAGCATTAAGCTTTTGTAAATTGTAGAGTTTTGGCTGCTTCTTTATTAAACAACGGAAACGACAAAAAAAAAATACGCAGCAGGAGATGTATAAAGGCATCTACTAGGCTTATCTTTACTAGGCTTAAATAGTAATTAATTTCCAACTGTGAATGTGAAGAACTTAATACTTTCAAATGGATTCCTTTAAAGACTTTATTCAGAAAACATTGGTAACTTGAGAGGTATAAGCCCTTTTAGAACTCTTTCTTATGTTTGTCAGACGCTTTATGGAACCAATCTTTGTGCATATATTCCTTCATTGTTACTTTTCGAAAAAGATGATTTTCTTCATCTTTAACAAACTCTATACCTATTATACAAGAATCTAGATCACAAAGCAACCATATTTACTACAAACTATCAAAGTTAAATGCTTTTTCTGCCACTACTTCATGCATTACCACAAATTGAATGCTGGTACTGATTCACTATCTAGATCTGCACATTAAAGAACGTACAGATTAAAATTGGAAATAGTATCTACGGTAAAAGACTACTAACACATAAAGACCTAGCTTTTAGCAATACCATCGGACGAACTGAATAATCAAATCTACTGACATGAAATAAAAATACTAACACAAAAATAAACATCTAGTAATAGCTAAGAACTGGAGATGAAGGAAATATTACCTCATGAAGCATTGAAAGTAATCTTGATTTCTTCCCAGTTTGCTCACTACCATCACTGCAAGTCAGTGGATCATCAACAACCTCATCACCATTCAAACTCTCCAATGGTGGGAGATCCAACAAAGTTGAGTCAGATGCAATTGTTTCTGCATAAATTTCTCTACCCACATAACAAAGCTCTTCTAACAATTGTTGAGCAGGCTTCAAGAATCTTGAACCCTTCAAGATAGAAGCATAACCAGTAAAGGGCCCTAACGGCACAGAACTTCTTGATAATTCATTAGAAGTAGAGCCTCCTAGGCCACCACCGCCTCCACCGCAACCCTCACCATCACCACCGAAACTACTGCCACCAACCAGATACTCTCCAGTGACCTTGTTGCTACTGAACATTGAATAGTCATATCTCTGTAGATTCAGCTCCAGAGGAAGATTACTCTGGTGAGTGTGATGTGAAGATAAGGACAAAGACAAGCCTTGACAAGTTGCTGCACTACTACAGTTGGCCTCATGGGTTATTGACAGTGGTTCAGGTTTATACACCACGACTTCACTACCATGAAATGACTGATCAAGAACTCTGAGGCATTGGGGTGCGTAGATATATGGGCTGCCATTAATATCTTGAATAGTACTAGGGCTTAACTGTACAGATGATTGTGGATCCAAATACAAATGATTTGTAGCTGAAGAAGAAGATGAAGCAGCAGTACTAATCGTATTCACTCCCCCCACAAAACCCATCAAATTCATGCCCTTTTCTTTAACACAACCGCCACCAGTAACTGTGCCTATGTTTGAATTCTGCTTGCAGGGTGCAGTACCAAGATTGAGGCGTTGATGGTGTAGGTTAGCACAGTTGATCAAATCTGAGGACATAAGTGATGGATCGTAGAGAGGGACTAAATTTGCAGTTTCCTGAACACTTTCTACACATCCAGGTTGGGTTTGGGCTATAACTCTCAGCTTATCTCTTCTGCTTTGTTGCGGAACATGATATGGTTGAAATCTCTCGGCCATGAATAGTGCACTGAACTGAGAAGCTTTGTATATATACAAGTTTAGAGAGAGAAAAGCAGTGTGTGTGAGAGAAAGGGAGAGAGGGAGAGAGAGAAAAAGATTATGGGTTTAAAGGCCAGAAAAAAGGAGTAACAGTGAAAGAGATGGGGTGATGGTGAAATGAATGGCTATGATGATATATACGCATATAGATTGGCAGAACAACACTCCATTAGCAGACAAAAATCTATACACTTCCGTCGTCGAACTATGAACAGAAGCTACAGTATGTATGCGTGTGTTTGTGTTTTCTTCAGCTTACTGTTTATCTTTAAGACACTTCAAACATTTGTAAAAGAATTTCCATCTGAAGAAAATAATGAGATAAGACTTTCTATTTGCTGGTGCACAGAATGAATGATCTTTGTGTGCTATTTACCTCTGTGGGGTTGATAAGTTGATTTTGATGCCTTTGAATGTATACAAAATATTTGGATGGTAAATTAAGGACCCTACAAAATGTGAAAATAAAAGTAAATTTAATTAGCTTAAATTATCGTTTAAACTTTGCCAAATATGCTCGAATTTTGTCTTTTCAAAGTTTTTCATGCATTTTTATTCATTGGGTAAGATCAATAATGAACTTCGATGACGATGAATAAAATTATTTTTCTGAGTAAATTTTGAACTCTTTAGGGATAGATTTGGTAGAAGGTAAAATTCGATAAAGAAAATGTAAAGTTGAATAGATAGCCATTTTCCATGTAATGAAGAATCAAACATTGTCTTTGTAAAGGCCACTTATTCCACCTTATTTATGATATCTTGTTTTTATTTTTTCAATATTTTATAATAAACTAGGGTAGATCAACATATAAATTTCAACATTATTGGAGTGGGTTGAATATAATTTATGAAAGTGATTAATTTCAGTTGAATTTATATCAAATTTTGAGATTCCATGTTAAAATGTCAATTTTATTAAGAGTGGTAACTCAAAATCTTATGCATTGATTTATATTTCAATAATTAGTCAGTGTGAGAGTTATTCCTTAGCATGTCCCTACAAGATAGTGGTTCGTCTAAACAAATCAATCTTAAAATTTGTGTGATTATTCAAGTTTTAATCGAATCAAATTATTCGTTTAATATCCTATTAATATTTGAGATTTCATTTTAAAAAATCCACCTTATTACGTGATCCGTTTAAGATATATCCCGTATCAATAGTTTGCTTGATTTTAGGTTTAAATAGGAGTCTTCGAAAAGGATTGGATCTTGTGACGAGTGATGACACAATCAGAGCAAACGGTGGTGAAAATGTAATGCTGATTTCGGGCTTAGTAATAATCCATCTGCCAGACAATAGTGACTTTTCTAGTTTCTCTCTTCTTACGAGGTTTATATGTTTTTTATGAGACGGTTACAAGTTCACAATGTTGTGGGCTGGCTATGAATAAATTTACACGTTCGATGAAATAGAATTTTAATGAATTTACTGATTTCATGTTTAGAAAGTTTGTACTCGACTATTTATCGACATGGAAAAGAGTCTATTCAAAAAAAATTACTTGTTTATTTATTTATTTTTGGTAAATGCTCGTTAATAATTCGATAGATTACATAGTTTAAAGATTGGTAATTTACCTTTTTCGTTGGCATTTTAGATATTGCTAGAATGAGTACTAACATATTGGGTGGATTCAATGATGCAGACATATTGGCATTCTTCCTTCTCTTTTCAGGACTTATTTGAAAGAGTCGAGTGCTACTTAGTCATGAAGATCGAAATTGATCGTTTCTAAATTTAAAGATTAAAGTCTTCTTAGAGTATATCTATACTTGTGTAGTCGTAAAACACGTAACTAACATGATAGTCATGACATAAATGAAAATTATGTAGCAAGTCAAAAAAAATGGATAGGAGTTCTTTAATTAACTTTTGACTTATGTAGCAAAATATCTCCTTTGCATTTTCAAACTCTCAAAGAATTGACATTGTTGTCTTGCATATTCAACTTGTTAGCTTGTAAAATTGATCATAATATTTGATATCACCGTAAGTCAAGAGCGATCTAGTAAAAGTCGACCTCGGTGTCTGATTATTTATGAGATATTTATAACATTTAATCAGACGGTGTACGAACCTCCTTACGTGGATGAGTGAAATTCTTTAGTCCCTACTCAAATATACAAGCATTTATTTTTTTTATTTGTTTTTTTTTTTTAAAGCTTGGTTGTTATTTATTTTCCCTATTTAAATTACACTAGTAAAAACCAATAGGTAATATAACACTAAACTTTATCATGGCTTTAATGTAGTGCATGCACGTTGTAGGGTTATAAGACTTAAAAGGGGTGGCATTGAATCTCACTTTGAGTTTCTCAAATTATATCAAAGCTGGTGTAGAAAATTGATTTTTTAATCAAAATATACTCTCTTTCTTTATAATAATAATAATAATAATTAGTTTATGCTATCATCCACCATAAGGTAAATGAGCGAGCTTTATCATTTTTTTAGTCACAAGTATTTATATAAGGACGTTTGGAAAGTATTTATAAACTGTTTAAATTATAAATTAATAAAAATGAGTAATAAATAAATTAATATTTGTAGATCTTTCAAAATATATTGATTAAAAGCAAGCGCGAGTGCACATTATTTGTTATGAAAATGGGTTCGTGTTCTCTGCTTATGAAATTATTAGTTGGAATAGATTAGTGTCTAAGAGGAAGATAATGTTCGAAAAAATTATTTAAAACTTAATTTTTGACCTCACAATGAAAAATGTCTGATTTCACCACTAATGAAAATTGATTTGAGTGTTAATATATGATTCTCTGTCACGTCCAATTGGATTAACAGACATATCAAAGATGTCGAAGGATTGCCTAAACGAAAAAAATGAGTGAATAATCATACTCAATGGTACAATTTGGAGTAATAAGGATGGAGGAAACATCTCTTGCCTCAATTGGCAGCTTATTTTTTTATTCAATAATTGAGGAATGGCTGCTAATTAGTAATTAATTAGCATCATAATCATTTGATTATTTAATATATTATTCCTCGATAAGGAAGCTTTTTCAATCCCGTGATACTAAAATTATGACATTTTGCAATGTCCAAAATCAACATTGACATTTATAAGACTTTTAACGTAGACATAAAATGAGACAAAATTTGGGGATCTTAAACGTTCGCAGCTTAGTTGTTAGGTTTAGACTATCATATATTATGTAAAAATTCCAAGTTGATGAATCTAATCTTTGGAGATCGGAGCTTCAATTGTGACCCGGGGATTGCGTATTTGTCATCACGAGAGAATCCTACTTCCGTGATAAATATCGTCTTAGCGGCACATTAATGTGAACGTTTTGTGTAAAAGAATAGCTTGATTTCTATGTGTATAGTATATGAGTCATGCTACTTGTACAAAGTTTTATTACAAAATTGATTTATAAAATACGTGTTGGACCAATTATTTAAAAAACAGTTTTTGAAATTAATGATCTAGATCTTGACACATCATTTTGTCAACACGCTTTTGTAAACCACATTTGTACAAGTAGCAAAATTGATAGTGTATAATAGCTAGACTTTTCACGTGGATGGTATATATTTTTTATGTTCGCATAAGAAACGGTTAGAGCATCTTCAATGGTTGTGTAAAATTAAGTATAAATTAATATTTTTAAAATCACTTTTTCTTCTTTATTTACATCTCGATGGATTTAAATCAAAATTTTGCTACAATAAAAATATCTGAATTCACTTTTTGCCTCTCGTGAATTGAATTTTTTTTTTACTTTTTTACAAAAAAATGCAAATTGCATTCCTGTGCATCTTTTCGTTGGAGCGGTTTCCGGCTACTTCGGATATCTAAGTCCCTGTTTGAGCTCTATTTTTTAAAAAACTTATTTTTTCAGAGCTAATTTTAAATCGCACATTTTCCCATAAAATAATACTGTATATAGATTTTTAAAAAAATTCTTATTTTTTAATAATACGTTCTTCAAAAAATTACTGTTCAAAAATACGTTTTAATCCAAAAATAAGTCTCAAACATGAGCTAAATCTCTATTTTCCATTTACCATTTGAGATGCATTTAAGAGAGACTGCGAGTAAAAAAAAAATAGATGCATTTGTTACTCGCTGATAAAAGCAATAAAATCGAAGTAGAGAGTACAGGTTATGATTAAAGGTGATGAGAATCTCATTTAATTAAAAGTCACAATTGTGACTGACAAATCACCCTTAATTAGCCAGCCTGACTCAATTCAGTCTATTATTTTACCCGACGGGCAGGTTAATGTCGAAGTCGTCGTCGTCATGCCTATAATAACTGTTATGTGTGTATACGTAGAGGATAACGTCAGCACATATAGATATATATCTTTTGCTTGATGAAGGGGAAAGAAATGACTTCCGCACTTGGCGTCGTCACTTATTTGATTCTGTGCATATTGCGATTTGGATTGGACCACTCACCTCCATGGATTCTAATCACGTCTCTTCACTACTTTGTTTTCCACCCTCTTTGATCCACCTTCGTAAAAATTTAAAAAAAATACATTATTTCAATACTCATTTTTAACTAAATAATTTTAAAAAAAATTAATATTAATTTTTTCTAAACGTGTTTTTTTTTTTTTCAATTTCTTCTTTTCTCTCTTTCGACTTTCCTAGGAAAGGTTTATTAGTTTTTTCTTTTTTTTCAAAGTCCTTTATTTGATTTTAAGTTTTTTTTAAAAAAAATTCATCTGACTTTAATTTTAAGTTTTGAAAAGATTTTATCTGTACAAAGTTAAAAATAATTTTATCTAAATAGTTAAATAAGATTTAAACTATGATATTATCTTTATTATGTAATTATGATTTTTAGACTCATTATTTTATTACAAACTCCAAAAGCATAAATGAAGTTTATATAAATTTATTAAGTATGATTTGTCTAGTTAAAAATTGAAATTATAAAAATATTTTAACTTTTGTATTTTGAAAACTTGAAAATTGTATAATTGATTGATTGTATGAATTATTAAGTAAATATAGTATTTTATA
>CAIGRB010087589.1:4206-59400 GCA_903798255.1 Fraxinus quadrangulata | reverse complement strand
ACACACACACACACACACACACGTTTGAGCATATTCGTAATTACTTTTTGGCTTTATTAATTAAACAAATTCGAATTTTTAATGTGAATAATTTTGGGGAAGTCTAAAGATATTTCATCCGCCGTACTGATTAAGTCAACGTACCCGTATTGAGTTAGATGTTTTTAGCATTGGTTAGAATCCATCTGAATCACAAACTTACCAGATCAATTATAGGTACATTTTTTTAAATAATTTTCCATATGAACATATATACTGTTTAAATGAGTTAAAAATATAGTACATGAATTCATGATTACAGTTAAATGATATAAAATAACTAATAAAAGAAAATGAATAAAAAGATAAAGTACGATTATACATAGTTGCTGTAACTTTTTTGTGAATCGTCTAATGCTTCTACTGCATCCAAATATTGACGAATTACTATAGATTTTTTGTTATTATGCGGCCAAATTTTAGGGCAAAACACTGCCTCAACCTTATTTGTACTCAACGAACTTCTAAATAAATCAAGATTTTGACCACTAATAAGGAATGTAAACTGAGAAATAATTGTGCATATTTGAATATTTAACTCATTTTTAACAATTTGAGGGACAATCTTTTATTTATTTGAATTCAATTTCCACCAAATTAATATGTCTAAAAACGCATTGATCAAATCTTTAAAACTATGCGACAATCTTTTATTTATTTGAATTCAATTTCCTCAAAATTAATATGTCTAAAAACGGATTGATCAAATCTTTAAAACTACCATTTAAGTAATCATTACAGCTATTAACAGTAAATTTTAAAAACTAAATCTAAATGTAAATAATTAATTGAATGACTTGACCAGAAAATCGAGATGCAAATAAACAAAAAATATTGTCACCTAAAAATTTAAGGAAGCCCAACAATAATTAGAACAAAACAAAATAACTACCAATAAAAACATAGCAAACAATTACCAAAAAAAGAAATTGGATAATCTGACTTGAAATTTTAGGCAAAATTCAAGAAAATTATTAGTAGAAGGAAATGAAATGTGCGAGTTTGAATTAAAATTTAAATTTAATTGTCTACTCAATTGTAATGAAAAATCGATGAATATAATTTAGTAGCAGTTGTTCAACACTTTACCCAATTTAAGAGTTTTACATTTACAGTTGTGATGACTCGTGGATATTTGGATATGATTTAATTAATTACTTGTGATGTATAATTTTCTAATTGAGTTTAATTGAATTATGTCTAATACAGATGTATCTTTTTAATTGGAATGTGTTTAGTTTTAACTGAGTTAAATAACATTTAGCCCATGTTTGTCATCTATTTTATTAAATATTGTTTGCTACAGTAAACAATTTTCACCACATATTTACTCAATAAAATATTCTACACACAAAATAATAAAATTACTTTACTTTTCAACCACACATTCTCCAAAAAATACTATTCAAAACTTTCTTTTCCCAAAATGAGAGACAAACAAGCACTTAGACTAATTTTTTTCGGACTTTTTTTTTTTGTAAAAGATTTGACGGTTTGAAATGGCTTATAAAGATTAAAACCTAAACCAAACCCTTTCAAAGCAGTTTGGTTCGATTCAAAATCAAAACGTTGATGGAACTACATGGAACCAAATCAATGGTTTCAAAAAAGCGGTTTCGATTCGATTTTGTGATTTGACGGTTTCGTTGTTCAGCCCTAGTATACCTAATTTTTGAGAGAGTACCTTTATCATAAGATTTTTGAAATGGAAAATTGAAAAAATGTGTGGGGGTGTAATTTCCTCATTTCTCTTCTACTACCCTATTGAACAGGAAAATTTATCCTTTCGTCTAAAATGTCAGGCCCTCCGAGGATCTGGGCTCTAGTCGGACCGGCCCAATAGTAGTAACAAACACTGTCTTAAAACTTTTGGGCTGTCATGTCCCTAAACAATTGTTAGTTAAGAAATTGTTTCGATTACTTAGAGCATGTTTGGTTAAATCATAAAAAAGCTTATGCATTACTAAATTGATTTATAAGTACTTTACAAAAGATAAATAAGAAAAATGAATAATTATTTTTTTATCAAACAAAGTTGAAAATAATTAAGATACTTATTTTAACAGTTAAACATGAATGAGTTTCTAAAAATGTATTTTCTCTTAATTAAAAGTTAAAAAAAAAAAAGTTTATCCAAATATATCTAGCGATAAAATTTGTCACTACTAATTTTAACTTGTATTTTCCATTTAACTTAATGCAGAATTTATTATGCTGTAAAAAGTATAATTGAAACATATGAAAAGCATAATTTTGAACCAAATTAAGCAGAAATATACGATCATTTCCACTGACTTTATAGTGACAAACTGGGAAATTACTTTCTTGACTAAGAAAATGACACCAAGACCTTCTAAATGACACAAATGTATCAAGCCATTGCTTCAATTCTACCACTTTCATAACAATCAGCAACAGCCGTTGTAGTCCTTTGGACATTCTTGTAAGAATATCGACTCGCAACAAACACGTAAATGCACAGATTCAACGACGTAATAACCGCTAATAACCCGTAAAAAAGGTCCAATCTGCTGCTATTCAAATCCTTCCCAAACCAACTTTTGCCACCTTTCTCTGTAATATGATCTACTAATGTAATCAAAAGACTGCTAAGAAAATTTGCAGCCCCAATTACACTAAGGTACAATGCAATGCCTAAGCTTCTCATTGAATCAGGCACTTGGTCATAAAAGTACTCTTGCAATCCCACTAGAGTAAATCCATCCCCTATACCAATGATGAGAAACTGGGGTGCCAGCCAAAATACACTCATTGAAATCGAGCCCTCGAGAGGATTCTTTTCCACAATATTTAGCCTTTTCCTTTCAACCAACGCTGCTACTACCATAGTTGTAATAGAGAAAATCATCCCAAAACCAATTCTTTGAAGAATTTTTAGGCCTCTTTCATTTCCTGTTACCCTTCGTAGAAAGGGCACGAGGAGTCTATCGTAAAATGTGACTGATATTATCATTCCGATGGCACCAAGGGCATAAACTGTGGCTGGTGGGATCACAAAATTGTGAGAGATTGTCCTGTTCATAGTTGTGCTTTGTTTGACGAAGAATGTTGCGGTCTGTGCTACGCAGATTCCAAATGGCAAACTAGTTAGCCATATTGGAATTATGTTGATAATAAGCTTCAATTCTTCCACCCTGGTCACAGTTGCAAGTCTCCATTGATTACTATTCTGTTTCTCCTCTGCTTTGTTTTGCTTGTCGTCGATTATTGCAGCTTTATCAAGAAACCTGAACAATGGGATGATAACAGATCGATCACTTTATGCATCTTTATTGAAAACCCTTTCGTCTAAAAGTTTAAACTGTTAGAAATATGACAAACTTGGAATTGTAGAACTAAACTGATAAATGTCTTACTTAAGCTTATCGGTGTGGCAAAGAAGCCTCACTCGAGTCTTGTCTGATTCAGGAACCTCGTACAACTGATCAGGATCAGATGGATATGGAACATTTCTCTTGGCAATAGCTGCTACAAGAACCTGTAACATGGGCGTTAGAGGACTTCCTGCTGCCTTCCTATAACGATAAAATGGCCGTCCCACACAGAATATCACAATAGTTGAAGCCAGGACTGCTGCAAGAATGATATCTGCTGCAGCCCAGCTGACATGGTCTTGAATGTAGACAATCAAAGTTACACCAAGTAATAGGCCACAACAAAGCCCAAAATTCCACCAATTGAAAAATGACATTTTCTTCTTTCTTTCTTCAGGATGATCATCATCAAATTGATTGGCTCCAAAGCCCTCCAGAGAGGGTTTATGCCCTCCGGTTCCTATTGAAATCAAGTAGATTGCAATAAAGAACACCACCTCATGGACCTTATGGTGTTCATGGCACAACCCGGAATCGCAAGGTTTCAAGCCTGGGACTAATCTTGACATTATCAAAAGAAGCAAGCCCTGTTATCATATAAAAAACAAACACATTATTTAGCGATTAGCTAATTTGGATGGCATGACATAATACAAGACAAGGTTTCTCTCACTTATGAGCACGTTCATCTTTCCAAGAATTGGCATTGAAGCAACTATTTGTTTCATAGTACTGTACAATATTGTTCAATCCATCTTATGAAACAAATCGCTGGTGCATTTTGATTTTGATTGCGTCCATACCAAAATAATTGACATATTCACTTTCTTTTGCAAAGAAAAATGTTATGAATAAACTTATGCGACATCCAAAATTTTATTGAATATTTTCCATCAAAAGAATAAGAACATTATAGTACCATGAGATAAACAATAGATGAAGCAAGAACAGTAGAGAACTGGCCAAGGTAAGCATCAGCTATAAATCCTCCAAACAGTGGCATCATAGTGGTTACCCCACTCCAATAGTTGACACTTTTTGCTGCAGTTTTTAGGTCTTGATGGATCACCTTGGTAAGGTATATAATTAAGCTTGTTGCTAGCCCAAAGTAACTCAACCTCTCACTGAATTCAATTGCTGCCAATGCAAAAAATGTATCAGTTTGACATTGTTTTCCTGTTGTAAACAAAAAGAATCTAATACATGTTAGAAAGTATACCGTGTTTAGGAAGTTTCCTCCACATATGTTTAGGATGGAATCCAGCTAGAGTTTGATTTTAACACACTTTAGCAATTAGTGGACTCAAATGAGAGAGATCTACATTCTATACAGTTGCTGTACTAGAAACCTACGTTTGATATACCTATTATTGGTGAAACTGATGCACTCAAACATCATTTCTTGTAAATGGAACTACAGAGATTCCCTTCTACAGTCACATATTGATAATCGGTTATCTTATGAATGTATAGACGACGATAACAGCAAACTAAGTTATGTTCTAATAAAGAAAAACAAAATTAAAATTTATCTAATATTGTTCAACAAACACGTCAACAAAGTGGACGCAGTGCATATGAGAAAATGAAACTGAACCGGTGTAGTCTATTGGATTACTCACCAATGATAAAAAGGGAGGCCTTCCATGCACCGGTGGAAGCTCGGACAGGAACTCTACCTTTATGATCAACAGAAGAATCATAAACCCATTTTTCTTCATCAACATATAGTGTTTTCTGGTTTTTTGTTTGCTCCATCCGGTCCGTTAAGTACCAACACACACAGGATTGCTTATATTGTATCACTCAAGATTGCTAAAATTGCTGGGGTGTATGCAACTGTCTTGGTTCTACTTATATAGGGCAGAGTCTCTTGTTGCTGACTTCTGTTGGAATTGATAACTATGAACATAAATTTTTTAATTGTGAATCATTATGATTGAGGAAAAAAAAATGCGATTCCCTCCACTTAAAATGTCATTTTTAATGCTTACAAAAGGAATAGCATCCTTTCTCAAGTTAAAAGACTCTTTTCATCAAACTTTAAGCTAATAAAGTGGCTATGATAAGGGCCTATGTTCAACCACAACCATAAATACAGGATATGATACTTGCACAATATTTCATTTTGTGGGTTCATAGTTCCCACTGCTCACATGTTGTTTATCATACCGTCCAGAACTTCGTACATATTGGGTTAAATATTCCGAACTTTTCTAAATGTTTCTCAGTCGTCAATCGACTTTTTAAAATATTTGAGTTACCACTAAACTTTTCCAAACGTTTTTCTATTGCCATTGAAGTTTCAAAGCTCTTCAAGTTTCCATTGAACTTAGAGTCCGTTTGATTGGAAAAATAGAATTTGGGTGGAAAGAAAATGAATTTCAAGGAATTGAATTGTCTAGAACTTGTTTTTATTGAGAATTGTCAATTAATTATATTTGATTGGTATAATTTTTCATACTGAAAATATTGAAATTTTAGATCTTTTGGTGTTCATTTGACTTTGTTTTTCATGAAAATTGTCAATTAAATGGATATAATTTGTTACAATTAGGAATATAATTCGTTCCAATTGCCATAAAAAAAAAGTAGCCTGGAAAACCAAGAATTGGATGGAAAATGAATTCCATAGAAAATTTAGCCTACCAAACAGTGTAAAAGATAAAAAATGGAAAACGAATTCCAATTTCCCTAAAAAATTTCATACTATCAAACATGCCCTTATTAAAATGTTATCTCATTTGCTGCCCTGTCACTCGTCATTTTAAAAGATAAAGGACTTGATGAACTTAGCAAAACATTATTCCCTCCATAATTTCATCTATCATGCCACCTAGACTGTTAACTTTTAAAATGACAAGTGACACAGTAACAAATGTACTAATATTTTAGTAAGTTGAGTGACAATTAGAAGAGCTTTTAAAGTTCAATTTCAACTGAGAGTCATTTGAGAAAGTTCACTGAAAACTCTAAGCATTTAAAGTTCAATGACGATTAAGAAATATTTTAGAAAGTTTGATGGCAATTGAGATATTTATCCCCACCTACGGCATAAGACTATTAACTACATGAAAACGAACAAGATTTAAGTATTCATTACTTATTGCACACAAGACTCTACATAAAAACGAACAAAATTATAGAAGTCTTTTGCTTGTAGCTAATTTAGCCCATGTTTGTCTACCATTATTCTAAAAAATTGTTTGCTACAGTAAGATTCCCCATCACACATTCACCCAATACAATATTTTACAAACAAATCAATAAAGTTACTTTATTTTTCTACCACACGTTCTTCAAAAAATACTATTCATTACTCTATTTTTCTCCTAATAATGGAAGACAAACACACATTTAGTATACAGAACAAGCTATTTAAACACTGTTTATTACAGCCATAATCCATGCGAAGGTGATTAGCATAAGTTGCAAAATGGAGAGAAACATTAGATTATGCTCATGAATAAAATATTATATAGGTAAAATCTATCCCTAAATACATGTGAATCTTTGCTTAAATTATATTTTTATTTAATAAGATATGTCAAGAATAATAAAAAGAGAATTCTTTTGACCAAGATCTTATGCATATTTAAACAAATCTTGTCTGTTTCTTCTAGATACGATTTCTTATTGAAGGACCTAAAGTGATATATGCAAAAGTTGGACAGGAGATTTTAATTATTAGCAAGTTATGTCTTATCTCTACTTGGAACAGAACAGATCAGATCGCTGGTTAATTTCTATATGTACTTTTATTTGTTTGTTTCGTACATTCCAAAGTTTAAGGACTACAATGATAATAATTTAGAAGTGCGAGTACTATTTGAATCCAAAGTCAAAAGTGTCCCAAATAAAAATGTGGGGTCAAAGGCAAAAGTCATAATGGCAGTTTTTAATAATTCTTGTGCAAAATAAATTAAAGGAAAATTTGTAACGGAGGTGTCAAACCTTTTAAAAATATAGATTGTTCTAAACCCTTAAATTAAGGAAAGATTCGTTCTAAATCTTTTAAAAATTGAATGATACAAGGATATCTGGATGATTTTCGTTGTAAAACATGACTCTTAACGAAATTTTGATCAATCCAATGAATGGCAAAATTGTTTTTTTTGACCTTTTCTAATTTTCCTCAAAAATCTACTGTTTGTTTCCCTCCTATTTTGAGTAATACATAACTTTCTCTCTCTTTCATAGTCTTATCATTTTCATTTCTGCCATGAATTTGATAGCTGCAATTGCAGAGCCCCCATGCATATGAAGACCTCGTGGACAAATTTGAACACGAACATATTAAGATAAGCTAAGATTTAATCTGATTTAAGAGATGTACTTCACTGTGATGTACTTCACTGTAAATTTTGTATACGACATCAACATGGGAGGATGTTCCTTCTTTAATTGGTGTGAATATCAAATTTGTACGCGATATACGAAATTGATTCCTGGTTTTATTTACTCAAGATGGGAGATGAAAGCTGAAATCAGAACTCTCCATTCAACAAGAACTAGCATCTAAAAGACACGGGTAGCATATTATTGGCTTATGTTACTAGCCTTGCATTTTAAATTCAACGACGAGTGAGAAACATTTTAGATAGTTTAGAGAAAATTGAGATATTTATTCCCACATACTGCTTATGACTATTAACCAGGTAAAAACGAATACGATTTTTTAATATTCTTTATGTATTGCATATACGACTCTAAATAAAAAGAACAAAATTTTAGAGTTCTTTTTGTCGTAGCCAATTTAGTTTACGGAACAAGCTATTTAAGCCCTGTTGATTACAGCCATAATCGATGCCAAGGTGATTAGTATAACTTGCACAATGGAGAAAGGATAATGAGATTGTTCTCATGAAAAACATATTATTGTTGAGAAATAAAAATTATAACTATATTCAATCGAGAACAATTCATTCGCTGAAAGAAAAAATAGATACTCAAAACACCTAAAATTTATAGTAGTCAGTCCAGTGTGAGACTATGTCCTATTCGATAGCTGCAGTGATTTACTATGATAAAAAAAAAATTACGAGAAAAAATTAGACATTTTATCTTTTTTAGCCTCTATCTCTTATTAACGATCATACAAAACTCTAAATAGATGTGAATCTTTGCTTAGATTGTCTTATAATGATAATTTTTTTTAATGTAATGAGAATAATAAAAAGACAATTTTTTAGCCTTCTTTTGTCCATTATCTTAGTACATTTAAACAAAATTTGATTGTTTCTTCTAGATGAGACATCTTATTGAAGCACTTAAAAGATATACTTTTATGCAAAAGTTGGACCTAAATGAGACTCCAATTATTCAGTCTACAATCTACTGGGAGCAGATCAGATCCCGTAAAATTCACAATTTAAAAGTAGGTAAAGAAAAATTTAACTTTTGCAAATAATATATAATTGATCATTTTGTCCTCTTACTCCCAAATGTTGGCATTTAATTCGAAAATTACATGCAACAAGTAACACCCAGAAATTAACAATTAGATATTTCCCACCACATAGTAGTGGAATATCTTGAAAAATGCACATCCCTGTAGCTAATTGTTGACCTGCCAAACTAAATGTGATAATGGATTTGTATAGACCAAGGTGTTGATCTAATATCATACTCGAATGAAAATTTTAGATTCTTGAAAGCTATGTGCTATAGAAGTCAATTCTTGTCACATTTGCATGTATAACAACGACTTTCATCATTCGATTACATCTTATTACGATTTAATTATTTTTAGAAGATTCAGATATTCGAGATACATTTATCCATTAATTTCACCATTAGTTACATACTCGCACTAGCTAAATCAAAAATTAAGCGGCACACATCCATTTTTATAGAGTGAGTGTTAATCAAAATTAAGCGGCATATATCATTTTTTATAGAGTGAGTATTAGAATTATCCTAATGAAACTAAGATGTTTAGATTGTGTTCAAGGATGTGAATCACGTGTTGTTATTTCATCAAATTTAAAAATTCAAATGAAAAGAATGGAACATTAAGCTAAACACGTCGACAAAAAAGTAATGATGTAGCTGACTAAAAAATAATTCTTCGTTCGTGTTCATCTGATCGCAAAATGTCAATCATAAACTTTTCCGTTCATAATTATTTTGTATGATAGATAATTCAACTCCATAATCAAATCCAGTGATAATGGACAAAACCCACCAATTCATAAGTGCGACCTCAACCACACAACATCAACTTGTTTCCGAAAACAAAGAGATGACACTCACATTCTATTAATATTTGAGTAGATTTTAGTTAGGGATTACTGTTTATTCTATGTCAAACACTTGATAATAATGATAATTCCATAATGTGGTTTGACCCAATAATATTTTACTTGTATTGGATTATGATGTGACTAGATTATAGCATTGTTCAATGACTCAAAGTGAGAACACTCGATAGATCAGCAACTACACCGAGGCCACTCTCAAGAAAATGTAATTTAAGACGAAGTGGATTTTCATCTTTTTTTTTTTCAATGATTAAAAAATAAAAAGTTAGAGTCGTATTTTTTTGTAGTTCTTACCTAATTCTTAGAAGTTACGTACAAGAGATTGAACAAAGACACTGAACTAATGTTGGCATTTAGTACGTCAAAGTAGACATAACTGATCGTGGTTATAGAAGAGTCGTGTGGTATATTTATACTCTACACTGTCTAAATACAAAATTAGTAATTAATATGTATGAACATGTGACTAATCTTTTAATAAGATTGATCTTTTAAAATGAAATCTCATGTCTTGATATGGTATCGGAGTTTGAAAAGTCAAATAAGCAATCGATTCAGTAAAAGATCAAATGGAGAGTCGAATTTCAAGATCAGTGTTATCAAATGAGTCACATGTTGTGATGCATGTTAAGAGTAAAACCCCACATCGTTTAGAAATAGAATTGTTAATCAACTTATAAAAATTTAGGTTACTTCCCTTAATAATATTGATGTTTTACGATGACGCTCCAAATTTTGATATTATGCTTGATTTAGAAAGAGATTGCTAGATCGTTGGATCTCTTTTCCTTCATCGAATCCACTATTCGCAACAAAAACAAAGGTGATATTGTCTTTAAAGTGACATTAAAAGTTGAAACTTTTAAATAAGCTTTTATTTTCAAAATTATCAAACCTGGTGGAAGAAAATAATGCATGCACGAAAGATTTTCTTTTTCTTTTTCTTTATCGAGTGAAAACACAGCAGTGATTAAGCATCTCGTGTTTAAAATGTGACGAAAAGTTTTGGTCTCTCAAAACATCAATGACTTTTAAAATAAATGATGAATTAATCCATGTGTCTAATCACACAAAAAATTGTCCCCCGAAGTTACCATATGTCACTCATGTATCTATTTTTCAGCAATTTGTAGATTGTCTGTAATGGATTCATGATCTTGAATGAGCACTAATTGTCGTCGACCTTGACCGCAATAAAATATTAAAAATTAAATATATCGATTGCTTTGTTAAAATTGAACATATATAATTTTGTTAATTTATTGTCCTTATTCATCAAATTACGTAGTGGTCAAATTTTGCATAATTCAAAAGCAGTGCATGTGTTCGAATCTTTCCAGTTGTATTAAACTATTAAAACTGAACATATAATATTCTGTTACATTTAGTGTCGAAATTCATCAAATGTCGTGATGGTTAAGCTTTTCATATTCTAAAGGAGAGCACACAGGATCGTATCAATTCCCTATTGCATTAGGTAGAGATTCAAACCCAAGACCTCAAATTTAAAAATAAAATGAATTACCAAATATATTATCCAAAAACTTTATCTATTGTATAAAAATAAATAAAAATTTGTTCCCGACGGATCTAGCCGCAGGTGTTCGTCGAGTGCTGGATCCGCCACTGGATATTGTAATGATATTCTTTTGACATAGCCAAGCAACTTACTCATCTAGACGTTGTTGAAGACTTTCTTGTGCATTTTTTGTCGTTTCGATAGTACCCATAAGAGTTCGTGCACGGCAAAAAACACAAGGAGGGTTGTCTTCTTTGAGCTACAAAGAAGAATGTTGTGTCTGTAAATTACGTAACATGCATGTGATATACGAGATCTCCCATTAGTTGACTGAACATCGATAATTTCAATTGAATTGGATTGGAACAAATTAAACAACACATTCTTGTACTTTGGCCCAGTTCCACTCATCTCAGACCATTTCCATCCCTCTATACATAGGTGACTTCATTTACACTCGAAGAGTCGAAGTATATACAAAAGGAAAAAAAAAAAAAGTAAAAACCAGTTAAATCTTTTGTCATCCATCTCTTTCTCACTCATTATTCTCGTTCCCACGGTCGACTTGATCGTTTGATTGCAAACAGTCGTCGAACTTTTTTCTGGGATCGTGACTTTTGCACCCTAACATTATGTTCTAGTGTGCATGTTATGCGTATGTTTGCTGACCACTTGGATTGGACAGGTGTTGAGGTTAACAAAGAATATATGCATTCTATGCTGTAGTCCAATTTCTATAGCACAAGCAACCAAAACTTCATTTTCACTACTGTGCTAATCTTAGTCAAAAATACTACAGCATCTTACTAGTCAACTAGCTGTGAAAAAAAAACATGCAAATAGAGAAGCATTTATTCTTCAGGAAAATTCACAATCGTGCAACTCAGAAATTGATAGATTGAAACAGAGCATCCACAAGATTTCTATCTAGAATAAGCAAAAGAATCCTTTTGTGTACATCATTGTTAATTTGAGATCTTCATTTCTTCGTCGCTAGCCAGTTTCGGCTATATTTCAACTGAAAGAAAAACGTGGAACATAATTCGAAAAAGGCACTTCATCACCAACATTCAAGATTCTATACTGAAGCATATGGTTAGTGAATCAGGGACCATTTACTCTGTTTCAACAATGTATCCGTCTCACAATATTATCTACAAGCTGGAAAGTCCTATGTAGTGATGTCCATTCATTTATCCCTAGCAACAAAATCAACAATGAGAAATGTAACACGTTTTGTGAGAAAAACTTCGACTCATTGATTTGACAGCATCCATGAAGAAGAAAATATGTTTATATCAGAGGCAAATAAATTATCACATTGCAGTGAATCACATATATGGTATATTCTACTCAGTAAAAAGCATTGCTCTCTTTTGCTCGATTCTCAGATCTTTTCGAGTATTTAGCACGAAAACTTTCTAAGAAATAGTTAAAATTCCCATATCAGAACTATTTCCAGATCTCTAAATGTAAGACTCTATCCAAAAGCAAAGATGCAGTATTATCCCCAGGTGGTTGCAACACAAGTAAGAGCACCAATCATTGCTGTCCATTATTTTTGAGAAAATTCAGAGATTCATCATTACATTTTTCAAATATTAAATTTCTATTATGAAGTAGTGGAATCACTAAACATATTCCAGAGTCTTTGGCCACACATTAAAAATTTAAAAATACAAACATTATTGTGCTAAATTGCTAATCAATACCATAAGATCACACACGATATTATCCTTTCAAATTGTTGTTATAAGTCCAAATTCCGACTGCCCCATTAAAAGTTTCAGAGAAAGGAACGATCACATAAAACCGAAAAGAAAGAAAGAAAGAAAGAAATAGAACCATTTCTATGAAAATGATACGACATTCTGACTTTTCTTAGCCAACTTAGTTTTCCAAAAACTGGTGCTTATCCAGATTATAAGATAATTCAATAGCACATGCACTGGTCAAGAAAAAATTACTTGCATCCCCAATTCCATGCATGTATTCATCCATTCAGTTGAACATTATAGTCTGGAATAGTAAAATTGGACTTGTTAAAACTTGATAGGATAGTGGGGAGAGAATGAGTAGTGCAATAGCCAAGGATTCAATCATAGTGGAAGAGATTGGGAAGAGTTGAATATGCATGACTAATGACAAGACCAAAAAAAAAAAAAGATGAATAAGATATAGATGGTAAATTGCTGCTTACACGTGATTAATGCGGCCTAACTGATTATGATTTAAGCAACCAGTCTCATTCTCATTTGACGTAGATGAAAAAGGAGATATGGAGATCTGGATGTATCAACTTAAGAAAAAACCTATTACAGAACCTAGGGAGCCTAAACTAAAGCTAGGAAATGTATGGTGCTGCAAGTTCAAGATTTTCTTACACCAACGAACGGTTCTTTAGCCCTTATTTGATCCTCATTTTTTTCAAAATACATTTTTCACTTTCTTCTTTTCAATCACTCATTCTTCAATAAAATAATATTACAAGCAACCCAAAAACATTTCCTTCATTTTTAACCACACATTCTCCATCAATCACTATTCCAAAATGCATTCTACATAAAAATAAAAAATGGGGCTCAAATTTTGATGTCCATGTTTTCGATGAAATAAACATATGGACAGACAAAAACACGGAAAAAATTGTGGCGGGGCGTAGGGGATTGTTAACAAGTAATTGATCTCATTCAAGCAATCTACTTTTCATATTCACAAAGTATGTGCAATTAAGAGATTACAAGAGACTTGATCATCATAACACTTTTCCAATCTGGATTTAATTGATATTGAAGACTATAACAAATCTTTCCTTCAACGTTCGATCTCCATTCTGTGTCAAAAGTGGATTCTATCGTGCTGACAACAACCTATCTGTAGAAAATTATCATACAACCAAAGTTTTGAAATATGTTGTCTTCTTTGTTCCACTAAGTATCCTGGAGAAATAATTTCTCAAATAAACTAGATTTAAGGTAATGATTTCTCAATCCCAAAAATTGAAAATGACAAACTAAAATGCTAAACATTCATTATCATATGCACTGAGAGTAGAATTTGAAATTCAGCTTCACATAGCAACAATCAGGGGACAGACCTGGGGTTCCGAGGGTTACGTGACCTCCCAACTTTTGAGATTTTTTTTTTATAAAATCGTGTTTGGTATCGATTGAAATCTAAATTTTCATCTAAATCAAAGTTAACAATTAATTTTAATAACATATTTCATGGAATTTATTACTGTTTAACTTTCATCAAAATTTACTAAAAATTTGATTTTAATCTCCACTAAAATCACAATAAATTTGAATTTTTCTCTTTCTTCTTGCTCTATTTTACTCTTTTCCTAACGCCTTTTAACAAAATCTTAATACTTCTAATTTTTAAAAATTTATATATAATTTCTCTACAAATTATCACATTTACTACAAATCTTCAATTTTCAATCAAAATCTCAAGTAATTAGAACCTAAATTTGCATTTTCTCATATCAAACTGTGTATATAGAATGTGCCTGAATTCATTATATCCAATTTGGCTTACATTTAACGAATAGTGTTTATTTGATTGATTATTAGTTAAATGTTTTTCCTTTCGATTATTTGAATTGATTGTCTGTATCAAATGCATTATAAGATTTTTAAACGTAAATATACATTTTCTTGTGATGTACAAAACATTAATAAAACGACTCTTCGAAATCAAATTGATGAAAATGATTAGCAAAATATTAAAGAAGAATTTTTAAAAAATGAAAATCTGCGTTATCTCAAGTCAAGTATGAATCATTCAAAAATCAAGAACAAAATATTCGATTAGTACAGAATTTGATTGTACCTCCAACCTAAAATATGTGCATCCGCCCTGGCAACATCCGCCCCGGCAACAATAAGAACATAAATTTTTATTTGAGGAAACAATATGGTTGATAATACTGAAAATGTTCCACATCTTTAGCTTTCATTTTCTAGCTACCAAGATTCAAAGAATTGAACTAAGCTCCGACCCGCAATGAACTGGGGTAATGTCCTGAAGAGAGGCTGGCCTATTTACCCGAAACAGATGCGCTACCCAGCGTAACCTTGTCTCCCCTACTCCTCTTCTGGTTGTGGCATCCAGAAACAGGTTCACGAATATCTAGTGCAAAATCTCTGGCCCTCTCCTCCAAATTTCGTCCGCGATCCAGTCTAATTCTGTAATTTATTGAAAACCCATATTACCCTTTTGCTTGTACTAGCTGTTCCATCACTCAACTCTCAATGTATCCAATCCCATCGCTCATTTTTCTATCAATTTCTTCATAAGGTTTGATTTTGTAAGTAGCTGCTTCGGTTTCTTGGCCCGTGTTCGCTTACAATGCTTGACGTCATCGTTTCGTAGGGAACTTTACAGGGGTGGTGAGGGAGAGGCTGGAGGGTTTTGTAATGAAGAATACGCCAGCCGGTATCACATCAGGGCATTTGACGCCGATGAAGATTATGTTATTAATGAATCGAACTTTCATTTTAATAAATTTATGGGTATTTTTCGTAATTCATGATAGCAATTTCTAGCGGCCATTTGCCTCAACCTTCGTGCTCGAAATTTCCAGCATTGAATCATGCAACGTCATATATAAATTAATTAAAGAATTCAATTAAAAATATAAGTAAATAAATTTAAGATCTCAAACCCAACCAGTTTGAGTCGGGTTTTGTCCTCTTTATGGGTTGATATTATTAGTTTAAAATAAACAGGTCAGTTCAGGTGAGGTTTTTCCTGTGACCTGACCCAATGCCACCCCTAAATATTTCGAGGTATGAAATAGCAAAAGGATAAGAATCCATGCCAGGCCCAAAATTTGTTGAGAGCCCATCAAAGTATCCAACACTATTCAACAATGCTTGAAGAATAAAAATTAAACATGCATCTACTTTTGTTTTTCTATTATTTATAATATATTAAATATCACGTCAAGTGAGAATCATTTTGGACGATTTTAGTCCAACTGCAATTCAATTACTTTAATAATACTTTACTTTTCGTTTATTAATTAAAGAATTCAATTAAAATTATAAGTAAATAAATTGAAGATCTCAAACATATAAGCACCAGTGGTCTAGTGGTAGAATAGTACCCTGCCACGGTACAGACCCGGGTTCGATTCCCGGCTGGTGCAATTTAATATCTTTTTGCTTTGCCATTAAAGTTCAGTTTCGAAAATTAACAGCAGCTAAAACACCAAATGTTGAACCACGGCTTTGTCCTCCACTCTCCGTCACCACGGTATGCCTCTCTTCCTTTTCACATCACCTACGAATCTGGTCTGGTTTTCTAAATTTAGTTCTTATTTTCAGCTTTTGGCGTATTTTATTTTTTTAGTCCTTGAGTTGCAGCATGATGGTAGTTATTGAGATTGAAGATTTACTTGGTACCCAGATCATATATATTGCCTCCGTTCGAATTTCATGTTTTTGCTAGTAAGTTACTTCTCTAAAAATGAGTAGTTGATAAGTGGTAATACTCGTGAATCTAATAAAATATAGGGTTAAAATTAAAAGTATGACTTTAAAAGTAACCTTTTCATTTAAAAAAAGGAAAACCCAAACAAAGTCATTAGTACTTTGACTTGTCTTCATATTGCAGTTAGACTTTAGGCTCCGTTTGATGCAAATATGCAAAGTGCACGTTAGATGGTTTTTCTGCTATTTATCATCGATAATACTGGTCACTCTATGCTACTAAGATTACTTTGGATTATCTTATAATGCTCTAATTTTTGCTTACAATTCTTCAACTTTCTCGATTCCTCTAGATTACTCCTTCACACATTTCTCGTTAATAATTTAACATTCATCGTCAAATAGAACCGATCGGTTCGATCCGGTTCCTCTATTGAATATGTCAATTTTGGGACCGTACGTTGATAACCGATTGGTTCCGATTCGTTTCTCAGTATTACCTTGAGAATCAATACTGAATTCGATTTTTTCTAGAATTTCTCTTTTTACTTGCACCAATATGCATTAGGTTTTGGAATACTAGATCCCAAAAATATCTTATGTTAAAATTTTATTTTTCATACACTTTTTTTTTTTTAATGGGCAATCAAAATTAAAATCTAAATAATTTTATAAATATTTTCCAAATTCATAGTTTCAATACAACTTAATAGAAAAAACTATATTTTTAGAGCATGTTTAAGTCTCATTTTTAAAGAAGAATGCGTTTTGAAATAATAGATTGATGGAGAATGTGTGATTAAAAAATAAGGAAAATTTTGGATTTGCGTGTAATATTATTTTAATGAAAGAAAGAAAAATATATTTTGAAAATAATTGGAATCAAACAAGGGCTTAGTTCACTTTTCATAAGAATTCAAATTTCTCATTTTTTCAAAGTGATCGACCATCAAGAATCAAGATCCTTGAGAATTATTGTTATTACTAAAAATAATCAGGTTATTATTATATAAATTTTCTTAAGAATTAATTTTCGATCGAGATTTTATTATATATGATGTGTTCCATAGTTTATTCTTTTTTTCGTCTTTATGAGTTGATCTTTAACTTTGGAATGAATTTTTATTTGTTGTCTTGTTTAATTGATTGATTTATTTATTATTAGATTATAAGAATGATAAGTGATTTCATACTTTATTTTTATCTATTTTCAGTCTTACAAATAATTTCATATTTTATTTTTATAATTTTGTCAATATAAAGAATCGGACTTGATAGAATCAAATCAGTTCCAGTTCGGTTCTATAGTTAGATATGAAAACAATTGTTCCATTTTTAAGATTCTCATAAATATTTGGTTCGATTTGGTTCGGTTCGATTTGATTCCCTCTAGAATCAGACTAAATCAAATTGTGCCCACTCCTGCGAACATGGGCTAAATATGCAAAGTGCATGTTAGATGGTTTTTCTGCTATTTATCATCGATAATACTGGTCACCCTATGCTACTAAGATTACTTTGGATTATCTTATAATGCTCTAATTTTTGCTAACAATTCTTCAACTTTCTCGACTCCTCTAGATTAGTCCTTCACACAATTATGAAACTCGCGTTCTTTAGTTCATTTACAAGCATTTCTAATGATACTGGTGAATGCCCTTTTTACATCATGCACTGTTCTATTCAATTTATTTCACAAGTAAACGAACTTTTTCTAACGTCAATTCTATTTCTGTCGAGGTAGAGCTAGGCATTTCTAAACCAACCCAACCAGTTTGAGCCGGGTTTTGTCCTCTTTATGGGTTGATATTATTAGTTTAAAATAAACAGGTCAGTTCAGGTGGGGTTTTTCCTGTGACCCGACCCAATGCCACCCCTAAATATTTCGAGGTATGAAATAGCAGAAGGATAAGAATCCATGCCAGGCCCAAAATTTGTTGAGAGCCCATCAAAGTATCCAACACTATTCAACAATGCTTGAAGAATAAAAATTAAACATGCATGTACTTTTGTTTTTCTATTATTTATAATATATTAAATATCACGTCAAGTGAGAATCATTTTTGACGATTTTAGTCCAACTGCAATTCAATTATTTTAATAATACTTTACTTTTCGTTTTTCAATATATATTTAATTTATTTAACCATTTGAACAATATTATCATAAATTATTTTGCCAACTATTTAGTCACCATTAATACACATTTGAGAGATATATTTCACTTGTGTGCTTTTACCAAATGAAACTCAATTACAAACTGTAATGAATACTACAAAACTCTTGTCCATGTATGAATTCTCTGTTATTAATTCTCAATTAATTAACATTCACATTCATTTAATTAATATTTATTTTCATTTATGCATATTATTGTTATTAATTATAATTATAAGTTAATTAGAATTTCACATTTAATAATACATTTCATTATTCACATCTATATATTCTAATTAGCATCCAGATTCATTTAATTAGAAATTAAATTAGTATAAATAATTTAACATTCATGGTCAATAGTATTAATTCTAAATTAATTAACGTTAATATTAATTCGTATTTGATTTAACCATTTGAATAATATTTCATGAATTATTTTGTCAATTGTTTAGTTATTATCAATGTACATCTAATAGATTTATTTCGCTTGTGTGCTTTCACTTCATGAAATCAATTATAAATTGTAAGAAATATTACAAAATTCTTGTTTACGCATGTATTACCCGCTACTAATCTCAATTAATTAATATTAATATTCATTTAATTAAAGTTCATATTTAAATACTATTGTTACAGCATTTATAAATTATTTTAAAATAACGTGCAGCGCACATTCAACTCTGTCTAATTAATATTAAATATGGCGTGGTGTCGGCAGTAGAATGAGATATAGATTAAACGTCGGCCGTTCAATAAGAAAAATTCAATAAATTCAACCTCACTTGATTTAATCATGAAAAGGTCCCATTTGGGAGATGATTAGTCCACACAAAAGTAAGATTAGTGATAGAGATAAATCATATGCTTGCTTATCTACACACTGCACAACCCATGTTCTATTTTATTTGCTGCCAATCTAAATCTTCATTCCTTTTCACAAAATTAAATCATTAAATAATAAAATGATATAAAAAAAGAACATAATATGAATTAAATTTTCTTGTAGTGCACGATGTAGGACAAAAGAAAAATAATTAAAATAATATATATTAAATCAAATGTGGTGTAACATTGTTCATTATTCTAAGTTTGTAAAACATTTTACGCCATTTTGAAGTTGGGTAGGAATTGCCCTTAGAACACTACTTTGAAGTGGAGTTGTAAGGTTCAATTGAGTAATTGTTATTAATTTACCGAAGTAAATTTTTTTTTTTTCTTTTCGATGAATAAATAATCGAATAGACACATTCTTGTATTTATATAAATGCATATCTTTATATTGGATGCTTAAATTCTTGATAGAATAATCCAGAAATTTCATGTCAACTTTTGAGGGAAAATAATCTTATCTCTAGGAGTATACGTTTTTTTTTCTAGATATGAACTAGAATATTTATGTATTGTAAAAGACAAAATTAATTTCGTTTTGATGGGACAGTTAGTCCATAAAAGAAGTGGATTTTCTATATCCTATAACGGAGAAGATCCTAGTGGCCTTCTTTCCCATCAAAAATGCTTTCAATAATTAGACGGCGACACGGATATAACACGCCCAAATCTTAAATCAATTTTTTTATGGATTAAGATATTTGTATATAAAAATGCACAATTTTGTTGGCATCTAGTGATTTGTAAACATTCATGCCATTAATTATTTTAAGCGTTATTAAAATTAAAGTATAATTGCAGCAAAAGTTTCAAGCCTTTTAAACATTAAGACTTTTCTCAAACATTTAATTTGTTGTAGCCTCTACCTCTAACATTTTCAAACGTTGCAGGTGAAACTTTTTTAGACAATTTCCATTCATAATTCTGTCAATTGATAAAAATTTGAACTTTGACCATATTTTTAATATTTTAAAAAGGGGTAAAAAGTAACTTTTCATTTATCACATTAAATAATTAAATAAAAAAATAAGAAATAAAATAAACACAAAGACAATCATCATCTTCCTCTCAACGCTCACCTTAACCCACTCCTACCTAAAACCCAAAATTCACACCGACCACCGTCACCGTCAACACCATCGCCACCTCCACCTCCACCTCCACCTCCACCTTCACCTCAAATCCAAATGCACCATTAGAAGAACAGAAAAAAAGATTAATGAATTTATTCACAATGCTGCTGCCACTTAATATGCAAATACCTCTGTGCCACCGTGTGGCTAAAGTGGACACACTTTCTTGAATATCGCAGCCATCGGCGGCCTCCATTACATGGGATTTGAACCAGGGGGTCTGCCTCTAGGTCTTCTTGTCATTTCTCCTTCTCCGATGGCCGACACTAGCTCTCCTCCCTCGACGCTGCCGTTAGTGGTGGTGGAAACATCGTAATTATCGTCACAATCTCGCTTTAGGCTGCGGTTCATATTGCTGTTTTCGCCTTATTCATCTTCAAGATTTTGCTGCTGGTGGTGGTGGTGGAGCTGAAGATCTCTGGCATAAATGGAAGAGGCAAAAGGGGGCCCTGACCTGTTAATTGTCCATCAGTACGATTAAAATACTCGTCCACTTCTTCGAATTATACAGAATTTGTATGAATATGTAAATTCGGACGCAAAATAAAGGAATTTCTCTATCTTACAAGATAGAATTTTAAGAATTTATATCAAAAGATTCCACTGATTTTTGGTTAATTGTTCTTTATGGTTGATGTGACGAATTTGGGATAATGGAATTTGATTAATTGTTGTTTCATTGCTTATTTTGGTGGTTGGAACAGCTTTGTGATACGACTTCTCAGCAATCTTGTGAATGAGTTTTTGAGGATTTTCTTCCTTTAAGACTTTTCGATTGCTATGCATGCTATTGATAGAATTGTACCAAAGAATCCTCAAATCATCCCACAAAACCAGAACTCTAGACTAGGACGAACAAACATTGTTCACCAAAAATTCAAAGAACTGCAGACCAGGCTGAGCCCCAAAGGCTAAGTTATAGCTTTTATTTAGTGAAGAAAAACCAAAAATAGAAGATGATATATTCTCATAGATCAAGTGAGGCGTTCAAGCACTTCATGGAAAGTTAAAACCAAATTCTTGATTAATCTTTCTTTATGTTCTTCTAATGGGGCATTTGGGTTTGAGGCAGAGGTAGAGGCGGAGGTGGCAGTGGTTCGTGTGGATTTTGGGTCTGAGGTGGGGGTGGATGAGGGTGAGGGTTGAGAAAAAAAAGAAGATTGTGTTTGTGTATTCTTTTTTTCTCATTTTTTTATTTGATTATTTAATGTGATAAATGAAAAGTTACTTTTTTGCTCATTTTTAAAATATTAAAAATGTGGTCAAAGTTAAATTTTTGGTCAATTGACAGAATTCTGGATGGAAACTGTCCAAAAGGGCTTCACTTGCAACATTTGGAAATGTTAAGAGTGACGGCTACAACAAATCATTTGAGGAAAGTCTACTAATGTTTCAAAAAAATTTAAGCTTTTACTACAATTATCCATAAAATTAATGGCAAAAATGTTGACCACCTCATACACTATCAACAAAGTTATGTTTTCGTCCCTTTGGGGGTGGCCGAGTTGGTCGAGCAAGTGAACGTATGGAGACCACAGGTTACGGGTTCGAATCTCCTGTCAATACTTTCTCGATCGAACTCGTCCTACCGGACTTGTCTAGTGCGGTTTATCTCTCCTGTGTGGTTTGCGGGATATTGCACATGGAGTAGGATTTACCTAGTACGCACGCACAGTGGTCGGGCATCCGTCCCTTTGGGATGATTGGGGCTCCGCGACGGGTAGCAGCTGCGGGTTTCTATGTCAACAAACCAAAAAAAAAGTTATATTTTCCTTATATCCGCATGTTTTAATTCATTTTGAGTCATGACATAGTTGTTAGATCTAGTCGTTTATACATCTCTTCAGTTTGTTTGCCCAGATATGTTCAGTGTACTTGTACATGATTTTTGATTAATATAATTTACATTTACCGATAGAAAAAAAGTTGTCAAACCATACTATACTTACGGCAGAACTATTTTTTAATGGAGCTTGGCACTACAAGTTATTTTGTGCTAGTCATTATGCTTGTCGTATTTTATGAATGTTGTGCAATTACATTTTTCTCTTTCTTATTTTGAACCATACATTTTTCAATAAAATAATATTACACGTAAATTCGAAACTTTTTATTTTTATTTTTTAACCACATATTCTCCATCAAAATAATATTTCAAAATACATTTTCATAAAAAAATGGGGTATATCCATGAGATGAAAGAGTAAATGAGAATGATGAAACATGTATGGACATACTAAACTAGATAAGATTAAAAAAAGAAAAAAGAATTTGCCCCTATTTGGGCTCCATTTTAATATATTTTGAGAGAAAATGCATTTTGAAATAGTGTTATTGAAAAATGTGTGGTTAAGAGATAATGAAATTTTTTGAATTTACATATAATAAAAAAAGAAAAATATATATTTTTTAGATAATGGAGCCCAAACAGGGGCTATGTCAAGAAGACATGATACATGTTACATACACAAATAATTATTATACATGAGGGCTCCACGTCAGTTTAAAGGGTCCCATCATTTATATACATGGAGTTCACGTCAGTACCAAGAGGTCCTAATTACATGCCAGCAAGTCCACTAGCATTAACATCACGACTTCATGAAGTATTAACAAACAGTTTAAATTATAAATAAATATAAATGAGTTGTGAATAAGTTTGTAGTGCTTGTGAATTCTACAAAATGCATGATAAAAAAAGATAATTGGACCGCTACAAACAATGATTTTTGGATCCTACGTGAAGTTATTCTGTGTGATTGGAAGATGTGTACATAATAGTATGTATATGTGTCGTGTTTTATGAATACTGGATCATTAACGAGTAAGATGTACAAAAGATGAAAAGAAAGATGAGGATGATGAGACAAATGCATGGAAATATTAGACCGAATAAGATTAAAAATAAGAATATACATCAAATAGAAGTGATACATCATATGTACTGAAATAATTATTAACCACGAGGGATCTATGTTTACCTCAAAGGGCCCCATTATTTCCCTACGAGGATTCCATGGCATCCCCATTGCATGTCATTATGTCCACTATCATTTGCATTAGGGCTTCCAGAAGTGTTTAGAAACAGTTTAAATTATAAAAAAATATAAATAATTGATGGATAAGTGAGTTGTACTTGTGGATCTCACAAAATATATGGATAAAAAATGATTGAATCGATTACAAATAGTTATTTTAAGAATCCTACAAGAAGTTATTTTGTGTGATAGGAAGATTTGTACAAAGTTAAAAAGAAATAATCTCTACACTTGTTGTATTTCATGAATGTTGCATAATTAACACATAAGATGCACACAAGATGAACAAAAAATGAGGATGATTAGACAAGTTTATGAACATACTACACTGGATAAGATTAAAAATAAGGATATACATCAAGTAGACGTGATAACTAATACGTATTGAAATAATATTGCCCCGTAAGGGCTCCACATTAGTCCTAAAGGCCTATTATTTGCTTACGAGGACTACGTCAATCATAAGAGGTCCCCGTTGTATGCCAACATGTCCACTAGCATTTGAATCAAGGCCAATGAAGCCCATCCAAAGCATAATGTGCCTTGGCCACTGAAGCACTATCTAGTAAAGATGTGCCCTACTCTAACACTTGTATTAAAAGGACATGACAAGAATTGTCCAAATAGTAGAAATAAAAGGCGTTGACTCGGCCTCAAATATAGATATAATATTCTAATGCATTCTGACACAAACAAATCAATGTGATCATCATCATGCAAACATATGCGTGTACATAACAAATTGAATGGCAAGTGTAACAAAAGCACAAAACTCAATTATAATACTCGAACTTGGACTTAATCATTACTTACAGCATAATGATAAGTATTTTTACTTAAAAACTGATTAAAAATTCCCCAAAAATGGTCTATAAGATGCGTCATTAACACAATGAGGAAAATGCTGAAAATCAAAGTGTTAGAAGGCTAAGGAAGAATAATCTTAGAGGTCCAATCTTTCACCCTAAAAATCCTTCTAGATCAAGGAAAAATTAGAGTTGAAACTCTTGAAAATCTCAACATTCTTCAATTGAAGTGTCATTTTTGATCGAAAATCCTTTGAAAACTTCTTCTTTCTTCCTTCAAACGAGCAGCTCAATCCATAATCAGACAATAACACTTCCTAAACCTAGTTTTTTGACCGTATAAAAGTAAAATGCATTTTCAATTCAAAGACTAAATTTCTCAGTTCAAATGTAAATGTACTAATACTTTGATAATTAATAATGAATGATAAAAAACTCAAAAATCGTTTTGTGTACTAAAAACTATTTTGATTATCACTTGCATAAAATGTTTTGAGCAAAAGTAAAATTAATTTTCTTTATAATGTTTGAACTTAGATCATATTTTTAAAACACAATTTACCTTGAAAACTAGTTAAAAATTCATTTCAAAAGTCTATATTTGTCAAAATATTTAAATCGGATCAAACGGGGTTAAAAGCGAAAAAATGGTCCACCCAATTGTAGCCTGCCGAAAGGGGCGGACGTCCGAACCGTCGTTTGAAAAGAGGTGCCAGACTTTCGGATTGATTGTCCAAAATCATAGAGAGTTTTGGCGATGTCTGGTTGATGCAACAGTCGAATTTTTGATCGTCGTGATTTCAAATGTTTGGTCGTTCGGATCTAAGGACGGACGTCTGGTTGTTTGTCCGATTCGACAGAGTATTTTGCTTTTTGAGCTTTATAAATACTTTCACTCTTTCCATTCTTTAAAAAATTTCAAGAGCATTAAGTGAGATACATTTTGAGAGAATTCTTTAAACTTATATTGCATTCATTTCATTTATTTTTTCATTTAAAAACTTTTGATTGATTCAAACTCTTTTCATTATCTTAATCAAAGTTTTTCATCTCTCTTTTTATATTTAACTCATTTTTATCATTTATAAAAGAAAGATATATTTTGGAAGAATAGTTTTGAGCTTACATTACATTTATTTCTGATTGAATCAAACTTTTAATTATCATATTTACCAAAATTTCTCATCTCTTTTAGAACAATCACTCATTCAAAGAGAGAAATATTCTGAGGTGTCGAAAGAGGTCACTTGACTCGGCATGCATTGTATTAGTCATGCCATACCAGGCCTTTTTTTAATTGTTCGGCCGACTATTTTGACGTCCCTATATTGCCGACTATTTTAACATCCCTATTTATTGCCAGTGAAACCATAAATTTAGTTCTAACTGAAATGAATGAATGGAATTGTCACACTTTAAAGATCCCAACTAGGGTCCATTTTCTTTCTTCAGTAACCTAAACGCGAAATTCAAAGGGATCAAGTTCAAGATATGTTATTTCTATCTAAGTCGAAATGTACACACACGTGATACATGTACCATGTAATAATAGCGATAAAATTAAACGAGTTACTTATCCGTGTCGAATTTTGTTGAATCATTAGCATAAATCCATAAATGTGATGTGTGCCCCCACACCCCTGGTAAGTAGGTAGTGTTCATAAATTCTATGTACTATAACTGAAGTATAGTAATGCTACATACAGAGTGAACAAGACCCAGCCCTTTTGGTCCGACGTGATAAAAGATAAGGTAGTCTCCTATTCACTTGACCCCAAAAAAAGAAAAAGGATAGATACTTTATAACACTGTATAAAGCCTCCTTGGGAAAGTTTTCAAAATAGAAAAGATTTTAGAGCATGTTTGGTCAAAAAGGCTCTTATCTTCATGCACTTGAGCCAATTTTAAAAAGACGATTCAACTAGATTAACGATAAAGTGGTCTAAATTGAAAATAAATTCAAATTTAGAGTATGAATAGTGTTATATATTTTGTAATTTATACTACAAGGCATGATAAAATGTTCATAATAGCTCACATAGTGTTAAAAAATAGTATAAGATTACTAGAACAAGTCACAAAGTTAACTTGGGGTCAAAAATCTGCTCCAGTGGAACACTCATCTCGTCATTTGTCAGAAATATTGGTTAGGCATTTCAAGTTTATTCCCATGGCACCTGTCCATGTCTACATTACATGTGCATTATTGGTAGAATTTATATTCAATGTAAAGGATTAATGCTTTTAATGTAAAGAAAATGATAAGATAATAAGGTTGTCATAGTTTCACGTCATTTGTCAAATAATCGGATACTGGTCGGGCATTCCAAGTTTATTCACTTGGCACTTATACACGACTACATTATATGCGCATTACTAATAGAATGTGTACTTAATGTGAAGGATTGACACACTTAGGCAAACATGCTTGTCCAAGTGTACAAAGAAGAGTGATTTAATAAAAAAAAAAAAAACTAGATAATTCGTGTGTACATCCTAGTACTTTTCAACATATAATGTAATTAGGGCTGAGCATGGGTTGGGTTGGGTTGAGTTTGTTTTAAATTCAAACCAAACACAACCTAACATGTTCGGTTTGATAATAATTCAAATCGAAATCAACACATTCACGGTTAAAACCCAACCAAATCCAAAGTAACCAAGTTCGGGTTGGTTTGTGTTGGATTGATTGGTTTTGACTTGAGTCCAATTCAATCAAAGTATGTAGTCAAAAATTACGTAAAAAAATCGAGTCGAGAAGTGAAGGCACGAGCAGCAATGGGAGGCAAAATAGACAAAAGGCAGAAGAGAAGTGAGGCAGTGGAGAATTTTGATCATTATGTTTTAGATTTTTTATTTTAAGTACTAATTTTCTTTTTAATATTTTTTAGTTTATTGGGTTGGGTTTGATTGTGCTTTAATAGATAATTCGGAACTCAACCCAACTCGACTTAAAATTTGATTTCCTAACCCGAACCCAACCTAATTGAACTAAAAATTGGTTTGGGTTGAATTGATTGATTTGACTGGTTCGAATTGATTTTTGCCAAGTCCTAAATGTAATAATTTCAATAATAAAACAGTTAAAAATTGATAAATAATCACAACATTTAATTTAAGTCAATCTAACCATGTAGATCTAAGCCCTTTCTTGAGTGTATTTGGATGTCAGTATAAGAATTTTAAAAAGTTTCAATAGATCTAGACCACTAAATTAATTTAAATTAAGAGATGTGATTATTTATTAATTTTTTTTGTCAAATTCATTGGTAGGAAAAACAGTTCCTTTCAATAATTATGGCTTTATTCTTATAAGTAATGTGATAAGACTGTATTTACACCTAAACATCTGCATTGAAGTGTACAATATTTTATCATTCGATCCTAAATTTGTTACATCATAATTGACCCCACCTACCCATAGGTAACATCAAGTCTCATTCTCAATAATATATATTTATAATGCAGTATTAAGGGAGTGTTTGGTGGGGATTGAAATTAAATTTTTAGTAAATTTTGATAAATTTTTGAAATATGTGGTTAAAAAGTTGTGAAATCCATAAAAATATGGTTAATATTAATTGTTTGACTTTAATTTAAATTAAAATCTGATTTTAATTCGTACCAAACAAGCTCTAAATAATATTGAATATACAAACTATGACTTTAAAAAGGGAAACAAAGATCCAAGGCTTCATTTATACAAATTTTCCTTCACAGTAAAAAGCATTTATTGTTATTATCCACTTAGTTTTGGTGGCAATAAAAGGGTCCCACACAAAAGGCTAATTCTTCCACGTGGCACCTCTCTGTTAATTTTTCAACAGGTATGACTCTTTTGAGGAAGTAACGGAAACTGAACAACTGATGAAGCAAATTAAAAAAGAAAAAAGGAGAAAATTTAATATACAGTAAGTGTACATACAAAGGTCTGTATGTATAGATTGTGGGAGAGAACCAGCAGATTTTCGTGTTGGATTTGCTTTTTCATACAATATGTATTCACATAGATAGAGATATATACGTATAAGGGATCATTCACGAGCCTTTTCTCAAATAGTTTTGATTTTTTAAAAAACATTTTATGCACCTTTTTCTGTTCAATTTCACTTTTTCTTCCGAGGTTTCTGTTTGTTTCTGTGAGAATTTATTACGGCGGTTACAGCAGAGGGACGGTGGGTGGGCATTGTGTGTATATATATACAGGGTACTCCTTGACCCAACTCCCATTCAGTATATTTCAATAATCAGAGTAATTTTTGAGAGGAAAAGAATGGAGGGTGGAAAAAAATCACAATCACGTTCTTCATTTACTTCTGATCTTTTTGGCTCAAAGGATTCGACTTCTGGTTCGGTTTTCGGGTCACTCTTAGCGCCTCCTCATAAGGTAATTGATTAATGTTTTATGATATAATAGGCTCACTGCATTCTGTAGAATTCTGAGAATGAATTGTTGCAACCTTTACATAGATTTTCTAATTTTTTTTTTTCTAGGTTTTTTGTTTTAATTGGAGGATTTAAGAATTTTTGTGTGAACTAAATCCACTTTATCTGGTAAATACCCTGAAGGGAAATGGAGGGCTTTGTTCGATTTGAGTGTTTCTTAGTTGAATTAAACTAAATTAAATACATTTTCATTGTTAATCTGTGAAAATTTTATTCATTTTTGATAAGCTTTGTGAAAAGGAGATTTAATCTATGATAATTGTTACGTTGATTCAGCTCTTCGGACGGGAGTCCCTGCTTTCATATGAATCTTGGAAGAAAGATGATGCTGCAAATCAGGGTTGGAGTGGCAAGACTGGAGTTCCAAGTATGTAATTGAAGTTGAATTTATTGATGAGCTGCATGAATGATGATAAAAGTTATGAAAATTGTTTTATAATTTTGCACTATATGTCAACTAATACAGATAATGATGCTCCGAGCAATGAAGAAAAAAACCAGAGCAGTCGAAGCAAGGACATCAATTCGTATTTTCGGGAGGAGAAATCAAACCCGTGTAATTATAGTTCATCGATATACTACGGTGGTCAAGACCTCTATACTTTACCGGAGAGTACCCAGGGCTCTTTCTTTACAACTGTGAGTACCCTTTACAACAGCTCACTAAATTACGCGTTTGTTTATGCGGTCGTTGCAATTTATTTGGCATTGATAACTCGATTGCCCCTTACGACTATGTTGTTGGGTATACGACCAAAGTCCCACATTGGTTAGAAGTGGGGAGGATCATGGGTTTATAAGGATGGACAAATATCTCCATTGGTATGAGGCTTTTTGGGGGTAAAGTCCAAAAGCAAATTCATGAGAGCTTAGACCCGAAGTGGACACTATCATACCAATGTGGAGATATGTGGTGTTCATAGTCCTTACATATGTAAATGTGCACTAAATTACATGTTTGTTTTATGTGGTCATTGTAATTTATTTGGCTTTGATATTTAATTATTTGGTTCAACATATTATATATCGCTATTCTTCACTTAAAGAGTGATTACTGATTACACTAGAAAATAAAAATCGAGGTGATTAAGTCCTTTAATGCTCGTTTGACACTTGACGGTACCATTTTGATTGAAATAGCCATTGCAAATAGCCTTTTTTTTCCTTTACTGTTAATCAAATTTGATAAAGTGTAAACTTCTTTTGCTTTATGATCAGTTCACAGATGAGGCAGGGGATGACTCGGGCATGGCTTCGAGAGGCAACTGGTGGCAGGGTGGGTTCATATGACTATTTATTGTGTGACGTGATATGGTGGCTAAGCTTTTCTTGTATTAACACGTCATTTTTCTTTCTTGGCAGGATCTCTTTATTACTAGCTGATCATCACCCTGGCATGTGATTTACCAAATACTTACCTAGGTATTTATCATCAAAGTTCTTGCGGAAATGCAGATTTACACAACATTTTTTAACATTCCTTTTATGTAAAGATGATATCTGGCCTAAGATTTATTGTTACCTTTTCAAGTCGTCGATTTATTTATTAACGATCAAGGGATTGTTTCTTTTTCGCTTGGCTGTTCATTGTTATGATTGATTTGATCAATTGTCCTTATTTTGCTGCAGGAAGACATAGATAGATGTTGGGCAGCAGCAGTTTTTTCCTACTTCCTGCAATAATGGAAAAATATATAGAAAATAGCAGTTAGCCTTGCATGTGTTATGTCGAAATATAGCAATTATTACAAGAACCTGTAGTTAGTTTTGTTTCCCCTTCTACTATCTACCCGGATGTAAAGGTATTAAACTTTGTGATTTAGCCTTTCTGGCTGTAGAATGTATATGTATTATGCTTGTCTATCTTACTATCAACATTTCTTCGGATGAATATATGTTATCCCCACTCGTTTGGCTGTAGAATGTATATATATATTATGTTTGTCTAAGTATATTGTCCAAGAGTTTGGCCCATCTTTTAGCAGCATACAGAAATTCAAGATGTCAAGAATGGGAGACTGTTAGCATATTTTAAGGATAACAACAATTTTGATTGTGGAAATATGGACCACCACTATAGTTGTTTAAATGAAAATGGTTTCTGTTGCTTTGGTTTGTGTTTGACGCCATTTTGGAATCTAGTAAACTTTGTTGCCAGATTGAGATGAGATTAGATGGGATTAAGATCACATCAGAGGAAATGCTGGGGGAATCATGAGCATTGAGGTTGAATATTCCCTAACTCCATCTATTTCTTTATTGTTGTCGCGGGTTCTATGATCAAATTTCTTGATAGTTATCCGTCATTTGTCTGAATTGTGGCAGTTATAATGAAAATCAACCTCACTTATGTGAATATGTGAGTCACGTATAAGTAAAGACGTCATGTAGGATGAAATTATCAAAGTTATAATGAAATTAGAACCCCATGAACTCGGGAGCCTTGTGAGAACCAAAAGGACAGCTAACACCTCCCATTTTTGAAGGAAGACCCTAAATGGTGTTTTGTCATTTGACGAACTCCGAGTCAAGGTCACCTTGTGTGTCGATATGAACGGTGAACCCTTTGCTTTGAAAAATAATCATCCTTCCTCCCGTGACTCAAAATATGTCAATTACAACATGTCCCATAAGATTTGACATCACCATTCTTCATTTAAAAGCGATGACCTGGTGAGGGGCATACCACCAGATGTACAATAACAGTTGCAAATGGTACATAATAGAATTAAAGATATGATAACGATATAATCAATGAATGGTCGACATATGTGTAAAAGATTAGAAATCTCGACTTTAATCTCCTATAAATATTGAACTTGAACAAAGGAAAATATGTAATAATATCTTAACATTTCATTGGATATGATTTCAATCTCTTTGAAATGAGTAATTCATTTTATTTTCTTTGCCCCCACTAGTTTGGTAAACAGAAAATATGTAACTCTAAAATAAAATGAGTTGGAATTGGAATTTGTACTTTCAAGGGAGAGAAACAACAATTATTTTATAAACTACTTTTTCATAATTCCAACGTGTGGGCATTTGGTCTAGTGGTATGATTCTCGCTTAGGGTGCGAGAGGTCCCGAGTTCAATTCTCGGAATGCCCCATTTCTGTTTTAATATTTCCAAATATGGAGCTTGTGGCCAGTTCCTTGATTCCTTCCAAGTTTGGAACTATTTTATTCTTTTCTATCCGTGTCCATAGAAGCAACACAAACAATTCACTGCTATGATCGATCATTTTTACACTCACACTAACTATCAAAATCTATTTCATTTCAAACTTGTGAAAGGGTAAAGAGTGATCTATCAACCTTCCGAGTTGGCCAGCCAAGAAGTGGAATCCAAATCTCCTAGTCAATAATCAAACTGGTTTTGGAGAAGATTTGTTCTGAATGCTTAGAAAAGTCATCAACTTATGGATATGTCTGACAATATTAAAGCTATGCTCTTTAAAACTCTAGAGTAGTGTTGAAGGACTGAGTTAAGAGTATCGTCTCACAGAAAACCTGTAAAAATATGGTTTTTATCAATTTATGAATGAATGTATTGAATTTCAAATCCGCCTATTGTAATCTATTTCAATTCTTGATTTGTAATTTAGTTTCGTTCATACGTTCATGGCAATCAATAAAACTATGATATATAATTTTCTTTTTCAAGGTAAATTAAATATATCATAACCACGACATAAATTTATTCCTAGTCCAAATTCGAATGATTAGAATGTATTCAAGTTCAGATTATCTATATGAATGCACACATAATAAATGTTATTCCAATATCTATTGCACATATATTAATTTTGTCGCATTCTAAATTTATTATAAGTCTCTCAACACTACAATAATCAACTAATTATCCAATTTGTGGTCAATTAATTAAATAGTTTAATGAGTACGCAAAATTAATCAAAAAAATGAAAAAATAAACTAAATTACTAAGTTTGAATTAAAACAAATAAATAATTAGGATTCATCTTCATCTAATACAAAAAGAGATCTAGCCTAGTATATTAATATAATTTACATGAAGAATAATAGAAAAATATCATCCGAATCATGATAGAATACAAAAGAAGTTAATCTTCAAGTTCAAAGTTGAATACTTCAAAATCTTGATGTAATTGACATTTAATTCCTTATTAGGGTTTGATCTCTTCTCTCAAAAGAAATGAATTAATATCTTGTTCTTGATGAATTTGATGATATTTTTGTGTATGAAAAGGTAAGAAAGGGTTTCTCCAAAGTGTAACCCTCATTTGTATTTATGAGAGTCGAGAAATAAATTAAAATCGCATCCAATTTGGGTTCCAAAAGAATTTGAATCGCGAAAAGAAACTGTCGATTCATCTGCGGAAAATGGCCCACGTGCATGCATAGGCATATCTACCGTACGTGCTGTCAAGAAGTGCACACGCCAAAATAGCCTACGCGCCCTCGTAAGTTTGTGTCGGTTCGTCCCTGAACAACTTTTGGTAATTTGATCATAACTCTATCTCTCTCTCTCTCTCTCTCGATATCTGATTAAGGTGATTCAAAATAAGTTGAAAATATACTTAAAAGGATACAACTATTCTAGAAATACAAGCTTTCCAATTCGAATGTTTTCTCTCGAAAAAATGGGTCTCTTCGGCTGAAAAATTGATTTGTAAAAAATTCAACTATATTCCAGTTATTTAACCTCAAATTGCATCCGATTGATTCTATATGATCTTCAATATCATTTTATGGTCCGAGTCAATTATTGGATTTTTACATTTTGGTACCCAAACTTTGAATTTCTTTCGTTTTTGCCAATTTTCGTTCCTTTCTTCTAATTCCATCAATGTGTATTGAGTTGAACCTAACAAATATAATTAACACATAATTAAGTTATAATTCATCCAAATCACTAACAAATACTCAAATTTAATGGTCTAAATAAGTGTACAAAAAATACTTATCAAGTATAGTGCAAATTATGAATTGAAGTTTGACATAACACTTGCGTATTCCTTGAATTTCCAATCCCTCCCCACACCACAATAAAAATACGTAAATAAATAATGCATAGACCCTATTAACTCTTTGATATTATTATATCCATATCAATAATTCTATTTGTACATAATTTTATACAATTTTGTTGACAAAATACCCAAGTGGCGGCCCCCTATTGGTGCGGCAGGCGCCCCCAATAGGAGACCGCTACTTGACCTTTTTGTCATTCAAGTTGTACAAAATTATGTACAAGTAACACTTCTCATATCCTTATAGTGATGGCCTTCTATTATCGCTACTTTAATAATCTTGTCTCAATGAATTTTGTGACAAATTCCAAGGGGAAAAATATTGACCAAACAAAGGTATTTTATTGATATGTGACAGATACAATGTGTAATATTTTCTTGATATATATCAAAAGATCGTCATAATACTTTTCATG
This sequence comes from Fraxinus quadrangulata, assembly GCA_903798255.1. Taxonomy (NCBI): domain Eukaryota; kingdom Viridiplantae; phylum Streptophyta; class Magnoliopsida; order Lamiales; family Oleaceae; genus Fraxinus; species Fraxinus quadrangulata. Next base: position 24,901 of record CAIGRB010087589.1, on the reverse strand, counting down.
CTTTGGGATGTTTACTAAATAAGTGCTATCTGATTGTATGAATTCAAGACGTTTGTTGGATTTCTTCTCCTCTCAGGCCCCATTCAAAAGAGAATTAAGTACTTCTCGATCGTGAATATTTGAACTAATTGTTTGCTATTTAAGAATTCTTATTTAGACATTTCGTACTATCCATACATAGGCAATTTACTTGAATAACTCTCTTTAGCTAAATATATCATTTCTTGCTATCAAACTTGTAAACCGATCGTGTATACTACATTAGGAACACCTGATGATATATTCAGAATTTCTTTCCATTGTTTCCTCAGTAGTTGAATAAATAATTAAAGAACAAAAAATAACTAAGGTAAGATATATTAACCAAGATCTGTTTGACATGATTTTTGCTTCATGTAGAAGAGTTTTTAAGGGGAATTACTTTAATTTTTATTTGAAAATTAGTTTTTAAAAAAGATTTTTATTCTGAATGTGTTTTTAGAAAAAAAAATCCTACATTGGATAAGCTTTCTATAAAAATTCTTCTAATTAGCCAAACGAATCCAAAAGTAACTTTCAAGTTTCAAAAACTCTTTTTGACTTAATAAAAATCATGCCAAACAGGACCTTAAAATGTTAACCTTGTTAAGAGATATAACTCAAATATTAATTTATGAGTTCATACTAAGCAACAAATAATATTTCTTTTAGTTAGAAGAGTTTTTAAAGCCCTGTTTGGCGTCTATTTGAAAAGCCAAAAGGAGATTTTGAAATCTAAAGCTATTTTTGCATTCGTTTGACTAATTTTATACAAGTTTTCAATGTAATTTCCTCTAAAAACTCTTTTAAGCATTAGTTTCTAGACACTAATTAATGTAGTTTTTTCAAGAATCACTTCTATAAAAAGCAAAAGTCGTGTCAAATGGATCCAAAGACAAATCCAAACCTTAATAACAGTACTAATTAAAATGTACAGCACAAGTCAGTCAAATGATATTTTGTTTATAAATACTCAAGTCACTTTTTATTTACATATTTTGAAGGATCTACAAGTATATAAGAAATTACTTATAATAAAAAACAAAAGTTGCACACTACATTAATACTTCTTTCTAGGCAATTGTTTTACACTAATAAAATTGGTAAATAGCACAGAACGTCCATACATTTTAATATAATTGTGCAAAACATTCATACCTTTCATTTTTTTAATATTTTCACCCATACCTTCCACCTTTTATTGCGCAAAAAGTCATTTTTATCTATTTTTTAATAAAAGACAATTTTACCCTCCTATTCAAATAAAACAAAAAGAAAAAGATGAACAACTGCAACTATAATCCTTAAGTTTTTAAAAAATTACAAAAAAAATCTTAAATTCCCCATCACCACCACTTTCACAACCTACCAAGTTGTCATTTATAGATCCACATAGCACCACCATTTTGCCACCATGCCCACCGAACTCCACCACCACCAACCTCGCTTCACTCCCCCGTCGTCCTCCCCCACACGAATTTGAAGATTGGAGCACTTAGGACCCACCAATTTTGGCCAGACACCTCTCTCCGTGCATCGTGCCCGTGGAGAGTTTTGGACCAGAAATTGAAATGGTTGGGGAGATAATTGGTTCAATTAGATTCATACACATTGTCGTTTAAGTTTGTTAATGGTTCGATTGATGCCAATTTGACGATTTAGTGTCGTGGGATGCATGAATTGAAGGAAAATAGTTTGACAAAATGGACGTCACCACTGTCGAATGTCTAGATTACAGTAGAATGATTTGAGGCGGGTTTGATTGATGTGAGGCCATGTATAAGTTCGTCAAGGTAAGGGGTAATCGTCGATGGTGGTGCGCGACCGTGAGTGGCGCCGAAAGTGGGGTTGTCGTGAAGGGTTGTATAAGGCAGTTTGATATTTTAAGTTGCAAATGTGGCTGTTTTCAATAGATTTTGTACCAATACTGTAGGAGATGATGTTGGGGATAGAGGTAGTGGAGTTCGGCGGGCATGGTTCCCAGAAGGTGGTGCTATGTGGATCTATAGGTGGCGGCTTTGTGGGATTGTGAAAGTGGTAGTTGTAGTGGTGGTGGAGAATTTAGAATTTATCTATAATATTTTAAAATTTTTAGGATTGTGATTGCAATTAGTTTATTTTTTCTTTTTTTTTGTTTCATTTGAATAAAAGGGTAAAATCGTCATTTTATTGAAAAAATTGTTGAAAATGACCTTTTGCGCAATGAAATGTGGAAGGTATGGGTGAAAATGTCAAAAAAATGAAATGTATGCATATTTTGCACAATGACATTGAAAAGTAGGGACGTTTTATGCTATTTACCCTAATAAAATCTATTCTAGATAACTTGAGAGGTGATTGAGGGAAAAGGGGTATGTGAAGATTTAAAAAATTATTTCGAGGACATTGTTGATCAAGCATGTTTGGATCAACTAATTTAAAGTTTTTTTTAAAAAAAATATGTTTGGAGTTATTTAAACGTTACTTTCTTTTTCAATAAAATGTTTTTAAAACTTGGAGCAACTTCGACTAAACTTAAAATTAAACGAATAAGATTTAAAAAATAAATTTTCATCGGTAAAAACTAGATATATGTAAGTTATTATTAATTTTAAAAGTAAGGTAAAAAGTTACTTAAAATGTAATTTTACTTCCATTTAAGCACGGCCAAACATGATTTAGACCACGGAGGTGAGAGTAAAAACAGAAAAATGAAAAAACATTATAAGGAGGCTCTATTTTGAGGCTTATTTCATTGAATTTTCAAAAGGGTTAAGAAAATTGATCGTGTTTAAATTTACGACCCCTTCCATTTCTATTCAATTTTTACAAAAAGTTCATTAAAATCTTAAAGTGTTTATAAATAGTTGTGTCTGTAAATCGATATGAATAAGCAATAAATTAATGGATACTACCTATAGACATGGTGAATAAAAAGTGATTTGTTAAATATATATAATAAAGACTTTAGTCGCGTCAATGCTCAAAAAAACAACGATTGCTGTGATCACCCCATACGTCTGCTTTGAAGGGGTCTACTAGGTAATTAATCAGTATCTATCACTTGGTCAACTTACAAATAATTATTTACCAGCGGACAAGTTAATTTATTCATTCATTCTTAGCGGACAAGTTAGGCTCCCTCTATATAATGAGGCTCAACCCTGGAGAATGGAAATACAGCATAGACTGAAAATCAAAGGAGAGTAAAATGGCAGAAGTGAAGCTTTATGGTAATTGGGAAAGCCCATTTAGCCACAGAATCGAGGTTGCTTTGAAACTCAAGGGCGTTGAGTATGAATTCATAAGCGAAGATATACACAACAAGAAGTCCCCTGCGCTGCTAAAGTACAACCCAGTTCACAAGAAAGTTCCTGTGTTAGTACACAATGGCAAGCCAATTTGTGAGTCTCTGGTGATTCTTGAATACATTGATGAAACCTGGGAAGAAGGCCCTTCTCTTTTACCTAAAGATCCTTATGAGAGAGCCATGGTGCGCTTCTGGGCTAAGTTATTGGATGAAAAGGTACAATATTAAACATGTCACATTTTTTAGTGCGCTTCTGGGTCGTATAATGGTGTTGCACATTCAACAATTAACGATGTTTCTATTTTTTGTACATTTTTTAGTGTTTGCCTGCAATGCTGAAAGCTTTTTTGAGCGTCGGAGAGGAGCAAGAGAAGGCCAAGGAAGAATCGACTGAACTTCTGAAATTTCTCGAGGGCACACTTTCGGGCAATAAATTCTTTGGGGGTGACACTATTGGAATGGTTGATATAGTTGCCAATTTCATATCATACTGGTTTATAATTGGGCAAGAATTGGCAGGATTACAAGTGTTGACTAAAGAAAAATTTCCGAAGTTAGGTGAATGGGTGGATGAGCACCTAAACTCTGACATTATAAAGGAAAATCTGCCTCCCAAAGATAAGTTGACTGCAATTTTCCAAGCTCGTTTTGAAGCTGCTGCTGCTGCTAATGCCGCCGCTGGTGATGGTGGTGGTGGTTCACCCAAATGAAATCTGAGGAGCTAATTACTTTATGTTTTGATATTGAACTCGAAATTATGAAATGAAGGGAATTATGACTACCCTTTTATCGAAGAAACTAGGTATAATTTGAGTTCTGTTATTTTTAGTACATTTCTATCAATGTTTAGCCTTTATATATCGAAGAAACTATGCATAATTTGAGTTCTTCTGTTATTTTTAGTACCTTTCTATCAATGTTTAGCCTTCATATATCGAAGAAACTATGCATAATTTGAGTTCTTCTGTTATTTTTGGTACCTTTCTATCAATGTTTAGCCTTTATATTTATTTGGAAAGTTCATATATACGATTCATGTCACTGATATCTATTTTGTTTATGTATCTTATTTTGTAGCAAGAATAATAATCATTTGTGGAAAATACTAGTAACTAGTTATATTTCATGATTGTGTAGTGAGTTTAGCATAACCATAGGAAACATGTTATATTCCTTAATTGTATGGATAGTTGACTACGTTAGCGTAGTTATCAGAGAGAGAGACTAATTAGACGAGAAATTTTAGAAAAAATGAATAATTTTCTTTTGTATATAGGATTTGTTGCCTTGTCGCTACAAAATTTATCGATGAAATATATTAACTTTCACAAATTCATTGTATATAGAACACAAAAGTGATTCTAAATGCTAAGCAACAATAATTATTATAATTCCTACCAAAAGTGATTCTAAATCGACCTAATTGACTTTGTAGTAATTTCCTTATTTCTCACATAACTTTTAGCCTGGTGTACTTGTTGATCCACTACAAATAAATGACCGTTGACGACTAAGTTTTTAATCACGAGTTTTATACAATTTAAATTTAATTGTTGGTTAAATATTATGAGTATAGAACCTTTTTTATGTGTTTGCTATTGTTTTAAATGTATGGGGAGGTGGAGTAAAAATGGTGCTAAAGTGAATAAAAGAGTGAAATTCAAGGAAAAAAAGGCAGCAAAATGGTGCATAGGCGCCATACTCGGAGCGCCTAAGCACCTGGAAAAGAAAAAGAAAAAAAGACAGTAACCAAGCACCCAGGCATTGTGCCTTACCCAGAGAAGAAATAATTACAGAGATGCAGCGCCCCATAGCGCTTAGGCGTTGCTCGAATATACATCGCAATGCCTAAGGCCTAGACGCTACCTCCTAGCGCTTAGGCGTTGTGCCGTAAATTTTAGGGTTTTGCTGTTTTGGGCCGTGAAAGGTCCAGAAAAACTCCAAATTTAGGGTGAACATGTAGGAAAGTATAAATAGAAGAAATGATGCACTTTTAAGAGGTTCTGTTATAAACAAAGTCGATACCGAAATAACTCTGATACCATTTTGTTATGAAACAACCAAAATATCTCTTATTAGAAGAAATATTAATATATCTGGATAGATGATAGCAATGTTGAAAATTCAAGAATTATGTATTACTTAATACCACTTGTTGAAACCCAAACACGTAAATGAATTGTTGAAAATATATGACAAATAATGAAGTATTAGATCAAGAACAAAAAAATAATAGAAGACAAGAATATGACATAGGGAACATGTTTTTAATGGAGAAAGTGAGAAGATTACTATGGATCATATAATTCTAGTAATCATATATTCTCACATTACAAAATTGAATACAAGAGCCTAGTATTTATAGGAAACATGTAAGGGACGTCCAAACCTTCTTAGTAGAGTTGTTAATGAAGTAGAATGCCAAAAGAGTCCAAAACGAAATAAGAGAGAAAAAATTGAAAATCCCGATTGTTGCAGGCAACGCCTAGCGCCAAGCCCTGGTTTGCTGTTTTTCACGACAGCCTTGCTGTTGAAAAACTGCAAGCCAGCACTTAGGCACTGCGTTATGGTCCAAAAAATTTCAAAATGCCTCCAATGTTGTTGTTCTCCATTTCGAACTATTCTTCAAGTCCAATTTTCCAATTTTTCAATTGACATCCAAAATAGAATTTCAACTTGATATAGAACTCCAAAATCATTCTAAACTTGGATTCTCCTTGACGTTCACTTCAATTAGAATTCTTCAATACTTCAAACAAGGAATTCATGTCACACTCAAATTCTACCAGGTTCCATATATTGAGAAAACAAGGATACAACTAGAGATTGAATAGCATAATTTAAAGAAGGAAAATATCAAAAATTTCAAGTTTTAAAGCATTGATTGGAAGATGAAGAAGATCTTGGTGCAAGATTGATTTCTTTTTCTACATCTATATTTCAAAATCCGGTGTGTATTCAATAACAATTTCTTATTTTTCTTCTTCTATCATTATGAGTAGCCAAACTTTATATTAGAGCGAACGATGTAATCTAATTGAAACTTTTATGTCTTTTATTCAAAATTCATGTTATTTTATCACACATGTATTGATTTTTCTATGAGTTTAATGCATTAAATTACCTGATCACTAATTTGATGACTTCGTGAATCTTTTACAAATCAAAAGATGAATTTGAGATTTAGACCATATAGTAAAATTCAGTATATTAGTATAACGTGTAGAAATATTTATACTAAATATTGCGATCATCATATGAATTGTTTGAACTAATATTTCGTTTAACTAAGATAGTTTCACATAGAAATATGGGATTGAATTAGTTAGATAGGCTCAATAAGAACTCGAGAGGGATAAATTGAATCATAGAAGAATTCGATCGAACACTACATTAGGCTCTTGAATCTTGAATTAAGACATAAAGGTGATCAATATGTGAAATTGTCCGTCCCTAATTTTCATCCATTATTTGAATTCTCAATCAATCTTTGTGTGCATTTTAATTAATTTCAACTAGTTAAATAAAAAATTCACAACAACATATAATTCTTTATTTGCTTTCATCAAATAAGAGTTAGAAAAATCTAATTAAGTTTTAAAAAATAGTTATCGTGAGAACGATAATCCGAATTTAAAGGTCCACTATATTATTTATTACGATATTCTACACTTGCGATAGAAAAAACGCAACAACCATCAAAGACCAGATTTTACTTTGTTGATGTTCACGATACACCCAATACTACATTGAAACTCATGGCTCATGGATAAAGAAAAACCGTTTCAACATAAAAAACGACTCGAAGCATTTTTGTTTGATGCAACATAGCGTGAATTTCAAGCAAACTTTATTCTTATAAAATGATAGTTTTGCAATGGATGATTGATGAAAAATTTTGGTAAATTTTGATAAAGATTGATAAATATATAGTTGAAAAATTAATAAAAATTGTGGATCTCATCAAATCTGTGATTACAAATGAAGTAGAAGAAAAATTAGTTTTAGAAAATGGGTGAAAAAATAATTTATTTGGTTAACTTTTATAATAATAACATTAACATATGTTTGATGCATGTTTTTTAAAATTTATTTTTCATTAAACTCATTTCAACCATACAATTTCATACCCATAACTTTTAAAAAAATTTAACCCAATATTCTCCCAAAAAATCATTTTCATAAAATTTATTCTCAAAAAATCTATAACAAATGACCTTTAGTTTCATCAAGGACTGATCTCTACCCATAGTGGGCAGAAGATATCCTGCCTATCAATGAGGTGGAAAGCCGTTTTAGACCCCACTGTTGAAGTGGCAAGATCACATTTTGCCACCTCATCGGTGGATAAGATCTCTTCGACCCATCATGAGTAGGATATCAATCTTCTTAGTGTCATATCAAACAAATAATTAAAGTTCTAAGTAGTTACCTCCTTATATTAATGTAATAATTTTAAGACGATTTTTGCAATGAACTTCTAGAGACTAACATTTGCATCTCATAATTCATCTATTTCTTAGTGAATTATGAAGATACAAATATAATTTTATTGAAATTTTTGCAATAACCTAGCGATGTTCCTCTATCACTACTTCACATATCTGAAACTAGATAAATAATTGATCTTCACCTAATAGAGGTGATAGGAGTGTCACTCTTTAACTTCACTCGATCAGGATTGTAATAGATAAAGGATTTCAAAATATTTATTCACCTCGTCTCATCTAGTCTCGTCTCACGTGGTCTAACTACGAATCCTACGCATCCCTCGTATATGTCACCAATGCACCATATGGTATCTATGGTCCATATTACAACACTTACTGCTAATGCACCTATTAAAGTGATAACACAACAAGTGTCAAATCTCACAATAACAAATCCAACCACTATGAATGCAACAGGTTACGCACAATAACATGATCACTCTTAAATTCATACAAATGTACACACCAAACATAATGTAACATAAACAATGCACCAGAATCAAGTAATAATTCATGCAAATGGAATTTCACAAACATAAAAATGCAGTAGTAACCACGGGATCATAACTACACCCAGTGGAAAAGTTAGTTTCACATCTCACCTTTTCTTTTTGTTTACTTTTCTTTTTAGGACAATATCTTATAAAATATCCAGACTTATCATTGTTGTAGTATCGCTTACCATTCGTTCTCAACTTAGATATACCCCAACTTCTACCATTCTTTTCACCATCCTCATTACTCGAGTCACTACTGTCTTGATTTCCTTCATGATTCTTTTGCTTAAGTTGTGTTCTACCCCTTATCATGTGAATCTCACCATTTTTTATCATATTTTTAATCTTTAATTTTCATCACCTTACTCTTACGGGAATTTATGACAATCTCAGGTGTTAAAATATTCATATCATATTTAATTGCATTTTTTATATCTTTATAAGTGTCGACGTAGAATTAACCAAAGTTGTGGCCATAAATGTTTCAAACATCGTTTCATCACAATTAACAATGTCTTGTACAAGTTTGTTAAACACGCCTAGATTGTTATCGGGATTCTTTGAGTGATCCATTTTAAAACTGAAAAATCTCTCAAGAGTACACTTGTGCAAATACAAGTCCTTCAACTTTTTCAAAGTTCTTTTGTGATTTTAAGTTTACCAACTTCTTTCAAAACAACATTTGACAAGGGTAAAATGATTGGAGTCAAGTAAGCTCATCAGATTCTTCTTTTTGTTTTTACAACAAATCAACAAAAAAAATTGTCATATGCAGCTTTTGAATTTTTTTTGTTGGGCTAAAATCCTTATCATTTTTTGTTGCTAAATAGAGAAATCTCTTTTTCCATTGAAAATCCCCAAATCAAAACGTGTTATCATTTTTTCTTAAACAAACAATGACCACAATCAAAGTAGAGGCATGGATCACACAGAATAGGCAATCAATTTTTTCTATTTTCACAATATACACCATGTTCTAGATTTTCTAGGTTTCATAAGATTCGCAATCTCAAATCAAGGAATAATCAAATGGAAAAGTTTAGGAATTCTAACAAAATAATCAATACAACAAAGCCGTATGCCAACAAATACAATTTATCACTCAATGCAAGTCTCACAGAGTGACTCGCTCATATCACAAAATCAATGAACAACTTTTAACAATCAAACTTTACAGATTTTAAGCACTTCAGACAACCCACACGATGGCTTGCCAGTAAGAAAATTTAGAAGTGATAAGCCAATTTACTGAACAGACCAATCTTCGATCAGTAAATGAGGAGAGATATAAATTTTACAACTTTAGGATCACTACTATTTACTCTAAAGCTTTCAACAACTACATCGACACAATCAACCAAAGCTCGAAACCCGAACAGTCAAAGCTAAAACAGTCTAGAATCGTCGTAGTACCCGAAACAGAAAAAGGACATCACCATGTCTGCATAGCCTCAAGGAGAATCTATCTTCAGACAACTTCACCGAAAAACTTGTCACGCTCCATCATGCGCGGAATCAGCCTCTTTACGTGTGCTTTGCTCTATAGTGTTTGGTGGTCCATGCGCCGATCGTTCATCTTTGCCTCAATGTTATGAATCGGAATATGCCTTCGATTCCTCCACCTAAATGTAGATTGGTCGGAAAATGTATTTACAGGTTCTAATTTATTGTTTCTTATGGTTTTTCACTGATATTTGCACCACACTTCGTCGGGCAAAAGATAGAATCTACACAGATCGTCGATGACTAAGCATCTTCTTCAGTGGTGAACTATTCGTCGTTCAGCGATGAATAACCATCGTCAGCTCAGATATTAGAGAGAGAGAGAGGAGGAGAGAAGCATAGCGATTGTTGAAGAACATCAACAACTGAGTAGCGTTGGTGTAATTTAAATCTATTTTTTAAAATTGGAATTGAAAACAGTTACCGTTGTAATTTACAGAGTACTCACCACCAGTTCGGAGAATTCAATGACATGTCACCAGTTATCTTGAATTTACATTTATCTGTTGCCTTTGATATTGTTCCAATGGCGTGCGACCAATTCCTTTGGATATATGATCCATAGACATTGATATGTTACCAATGAATGGTGACTTTTAACCAATTAATATTGATCCTTGAACTGTAACAAGTGGCCTATGAACATCTGTGACATATACAAAATGATTAGTAATTTGTGAATGGTGAATGGTGACTTGTGACCTATGAACTATGACATGTGAACTATAGCATGTGAATGGTAACTTGTATTTTTTTTTATAATTGTCAAATCATATATTGAAACGTGTTCCATCTGTCATTGAGCCTGTCAATATAGTATAACTCTTTTTGCAGAAAGTTCATGGGATTTAGAGCTTCGGGATAAAGATCAATTAATGCTAAAGAGTGAAGAAGGATGTTGCTAAGATCACCCTATACGTCAGCTTTCAAGAGAAAAAAATACAATTAAATTACTTGATCGCTATTATATATAAATATATTGTAAGCAAGCAAAGTATAAACAAGCACTTCACACCTACTACAATCAATGTCGATTACTTGATAAAATTACAAAAATAAAAATAAAAAATTTGTTATTATATTAATTTATTAAATGTTGCTTCTTGGCGAACAAGTTATATGCTCCCTTTGCATATATAGCCATAGTTTGGTCCTCAATTATTTGCTATTATTTGAGATTATAATTTTTTAAATAGTGTTTTTTTTAAAATGTATGGTTAAAAGAAGAGATTTTTTTGAATTTTTGTATAATATTATTTTATTGGATAATGTATGATTGATAAAAAGAGAGAGAGAAATAAATTATAATTAATGTGGGCCAAAGGGGGGCATTATAAGAGCTCAACCTGCAGAATGAAAATATAGGGTGAAATTCAAGGTGTAAAATGGCGGAAGTGAAACTATTTGGTACGTGGTTTAGCCCATTTAGCCGGAGAATTGAGATTGCGTTGAAACTTAAAGGCGTCAGATATGAATTCATAGAAGAAGACTTGAACAAAAAGTCACCGTTGCTGCTGAAGTACAACCCAGTTTACAAGAAAATTCCCGTGCTACTCCACAATGGCAAGCCAATTTGTGAGTCTTTGGTGATACTTGAATACATTGATGAAACATGGGAAGGCCCTTCCATTTGGCCAAGAGATCCTTATGAAAGAGCCACCGCGCGCTTCTGGGCTAAGTTCTTTGATGAGAAGGTATGTTTGTTGTCCAAATGCATGAGTCGCTAAATATGAGATACATTTAAAACTCCATCGTTTAAAATTTTAAGCTATTACAAAGGAGACGCTCTCTTTTAAACTAGCATTTTTTTATGCCACGATATCTTGCACGTATTAAAATTTGAAGTTCTATTTTAAAAAGATAACCTTACTTAGGGGAGTTGTTCAATTTCTTATGTTAATTTATATTTCGATAATTAGTCGATTTATCACTTAGCCCATGTTTGACACCCATTAAAACAAAACTCTTTTTTTTCTCTCAAACTTATTTTCAACTGCACATTCTCACAATAAAACCCTTGTTTAGGCTCCATCTTAATGAAAATTTGGGAAAATATGAGTTTTGGAATAGTAATTTTTTCGAGAATGTGTAGTTAAAAAATTAGAAAAATATTTTGATTTATGTGTAATATTATTTTATAGGTGATTGTGTGGTTAAAAATAAGTTTTGAAAAAATGGTGACAAAACAAAGGCAAAATATTTTTGCACGTACACTGAAATTTTTTTCCTATATTTTTAATCATACATTATTCAAAAAATCAATATTTCAAAATTCATTTTTCCCATAAAACTCATTTTAATGATTGTTAAATAGGGGCTTAATATGCGCCCAACAAGATGGTGGCTTACTTGAGCAGCCAATCTTGAAATTTATCTTAAAATGTTGATTTTATTAAGAAATGTAGTTTAAATCTTTATATAGTGATCTATATTTCGATAATTAGTCGACGTGGAATTTATTCTTTAACAATATACGTGTGTATCACCTGCTCATCCAATAAAAAAAATCCTTTACTTAGTGTGTGCCTGCAATGTGGAAAGTATGTTGGAGCGAAGGAGAGGAGCAAAAGAAGCTCAAGGAAGAATGTACTCAACTCCTGAAAATTCTTGAGAGTACACTTTCGGGCAAGAAGTTCTTTGGGCCGGGTGAGACTATTGGAATGGTCGATGTCACTGGCAATTTCGTGGCATATTGGTTTGGAATTCTCCAAGAATTGGCAGGACTGCAAGTATTCACAAAAGAGAAATTTCCCAATGTAGGTGAATGGGTTGATGAATTCCATAATTGCAGTATTATAAAGGAAAATCTACCTCCCAAAGATAAGTTAGCTGCGCATTTTCAAGCCCGTTTCCGAGCTGTTGCTGCTTCCAAATGAAAACTAAGCAGCTGATTACTCATGTTTTGCTATTGAATAAGAAATTCAGTAAATCTGTAATAAATGAGAGTATGATTCTAAAATGTTTTGTCGCTAGTTTATGTTTGAATGTAAAAAGAATTAGTGTCTTGTGTGATAGATAGCTATGCATATAAATATTTTTATGATTACGTGTTTGATATCGTTACTAATTCAACTCAAAGTATCAATACTAACCCACATGTTACAATATTGTATATTCGATTGAGTAAATGTTAAGAAAACAGGACTTCCGAAATACTCAACTTAGTACTCATTTACGCTTGAGAATTGACGTATGTATTCTTTATTCATGTCCGAGTCTCAATTAAAAAAAGTGGGTCCTACCTATAAAACTATATATTGTAGGTAAAATTAGCTGTTTTATTAATGTTAGTGCCAGTGGCTTGTGTTTTTATAAAAAGTTGAAACAATGGCTAGGGATTTAGTCTAACCAACCTTTCATCACATGAATCTTATCTAGCCTAGTACTGTCATATGTAACCTAAAATAAAAAAATTATATATAAATAGAATTTGAATTATTATCCTTATAAAAACACAAGTGGTCTCTTATGGTCCAATCATGTTATGGAAACTTTAAATTTATTCCATGCCATGCCATTATCCTCAATAATTAAAGACTTCCCTCCATTTTTTTATTGAATTTCAAACAGCAATTTTATATCAAATCAACGCTGAAAATGAAGAACATTGCAGAGATCACCCCTATGAATGGTAGTTAAATAGAGTTGGAAATTGCCAATGAATGGTGGTTAAATAGAAGGGTTTTAGCATCGAAATTCAACTTCCTATACCTGCTCAAAGAGATTCGAGAACAACAAATGAAAGGAACATTCAATACTTAAGGCTTCTATTTTGGAAATTCGTGGCAAGTCATAGAGCAATTTGTAGCACGTAGGCTTTACAACCAACGTAATTTGGCTGACAGTGATCACATTATGTAATGTAGCACAAAATGAGTAGGGGCAGAGCCAGTAATTCACGCTGTGAAAGGCAAAAAAAAAAATCTCTCCCTAATTCTTTCTTTTACAATGTAGAAACCCAAAAAATAATTCAAAAAGTTAATTCAAAAATGCCATAACGCACGTTCTCTATATTAGAATACTCACAAGCATTCAACAACTTAAAATCGCAATAAAAATACGTAATATCCAATCAAATACTGCAATGTACTCAAAGATAAGGGAAAAATACGTAATATTAGCACTAAAAATTTACACCACAATTCACATCACATCAAAGGCGTCAAAGGACAAGAACAAACATCAAATGTAAAAAACAATTAGCAAGCCTAAAGCAAAAGAACAATTAGCAAGCCTAAAGCATAAAGCATAAAGATAATTCTTTCCGAAAAATTTCGGGCGACTCCAATTTTGTGGTTAGATAAAGCTCCTACAGTTTCACCAAAAACAAGTTAACAACCTATGCAAACATCCCAAGTCCAACCACATTATTCACACACAAAAGTGACAAAACCCTCACATAATTTAGGTTAATAGATCACAAATTCACAGCAAGTGCATGCCCAAATACTAATGCGGCTTTCGTTAATACTCTTCTCACTGAAAAGCGCAATGTAACCGAAACATTAGAATGTATAGATATTATTAGTGAAAATACTTGTGGTGGTCTTTGACAACCATTGAAATGTCAATGTTCCAAAGGAAATGAGGAGCAACAGGTAACATCGAATCAACATGTAAAATTTTTAAATCCCTTGAGAATTCTAGGGTAAGATTTTTTAAGGTTATAGAGCAATTTCTTTGCAAGTACAGTTTTACTGGAATTTTGACTTGGGCTCAAAACTAAAACAAAACATTTACTTGAGAGATTGGTGGGATGGCTAAGTGCTCTTGGACTGATGGTGGGCTATTGCTGGGCTGATGGGCTAAATTTTCATTTTCATTTTTATTTTTGGGCAATTATTTTGGATATTATGGGCTTGGGCAGCCCTGGACTACAGCCTAGTGCTGCCACCTCCCATATCCGGCCCAGAAAATGACAATACAAACCAACATAACAAAAGGATAGTATCATCAACAAAACACTCCATCATCACATAAAGTAGAAGCAATGGAAAGTTTTTTTTTTTTCGGATCGATAAATGTAAATTACTACAGATTAAAATCTCATGTACGAATACTCCAGGCATAACATCAATCATGTAGGACATACAACTATTCCAAACATACCCGAACAAATAAAAGAAAAAAGATGTACAAACGATATGAACTAATGACCATTGCTAACGACTCCCAATGAATTATAACATTTGGATACAAAATGAATATAAATTTGTATACGTATGTTTTAATTCGTCTTATAATACACTCAACTTATGGTTTTAGATTCTTTAAAATTCTCATATTCCGTACCATCCATATGTGATAAACGGTAGTAGCAAGTGCAATTCTTTTGACTTTACTTTGCCAAGTCGTTCCCCAGGCTTCTTTTTTAATCAATTTCAATAAGCTTGATAAGTAGATATCTTACGTGTGATGGTCGGCCAACCTCTTATATGTCCCCAAATTGAGTTGCTGAACGGACAGGGAAAAAAATAAGTGTTGTGCAGTTTCTTCCGGCTCTCCGCAAAAAATGCAATTCATGTCCAATTCCATGTATTGTAGCTTATCTTTAGTTAGTAATCTGGACTTTCAATATAAGAGGTTGACAACGAAGCTCTCGACCATGCACCAATATAAGAGCTAACTTTCAATATCACAGCCGCAAGTGGAATACCCAAGTAACAAAATGGCATAGCGTCCTTTGGAATATTTGTTAATGCAAGAATATTCTCCAACTCTTTCCCACGAACTCTCATGGTTAACAAGATAAACTTGTCAATATTCATTTTCAGTCCCGACGTATCACCAAAGCTAGTTAAGCAATTCATCAAGATACCAACCAATGTAACATCCCTCTAGCAAACAGTATCAAGTCATCCGCAAATGCCAAATGCGCGATCCTTAGAGGTGCATATTTAGGATGGAAATTGAATTCACTATTCTCGGTTGCTCTCTTCACCATTCCAGAAAAGTATTCAAGGCACAACAAAAAAGAGATTGTTGGACACAATTTTTATTTTTTATTTTTCTTGAACTCGAAGAAATGTAGAGCTTTTACAGCGCGATTACTTGTTTCATTGAAATATTAAATCAGCAAAAGACTTAAAATATATACTGCATATATTCTTTTTTTTGCAGAGGGCTGAAGGTGTAAAAATATTTTTGCAAGCTTTAAGTATTAAAAGGAATTCTATTAAGGAGAATTTGACAAATTGCGAGATTTAAAATTTAAAGTAAAACAGGTAATCAGCTAATTACAAACTTGAGACATATATGACCGATAACATCAAAGTGAAATTAATTTATACAAAAACAAACCATTCACACATTTGTGTAATAATGCAAAAAAAAAAAAAAAAATATCGTAAGAATTCTAGGTTTGATTTTTGAAACAGAAGTAGTACGCTAGTACTTGTAAAAAGCTTTTTTTTTTAAAAAAAAAAAAAATTTGTGAATGTGTAGTAAAAACTAAAAAGTAAGAAAATATTATGAAAAAACTTTAAAAATAACTTTCTAGAGAATATTTAATTAAAAATAAATATGAGAAATAAGTGAGGCTCAAAGAATCAAAATCAAATAGGGCTAAAAATCACCACCAACTTTTCAAATATGTTAATCCCTAGGTAACTTGTGGTGTGTGTACTAAACTTTAGTTTGTCAAAATTCTTTTTCTGGTGGTTAGGATTGGTTCAACAGTTTTATCTCAAAATTAATTGGTGATCAGTGAGTACAAATTAAATATTTTTTGACATTCGACGATCATCATTTTAGTGATCTAATTTTGCAATTCAGAAAGCATATATAAATTTAGATAGTAAAAAAATATAAGTTCTTCAACAAACTCTTTATATTTAACATTTAATTTTATCTACTTTCATAAAATATTTATTTTCACTAGTTTCCTTCCAAATTATTACATTAATTTTTTATATTGAAAATTGAAATCTTCGAATTCATTTAATTAAAGAGAGAGCCAACACATTCTCTATTTTAAAGCATCTTTGAAAGACTTTTTAAATAGAAAATGCTCTTTATTTTAAATAGTCAATACTTAAAAATGAGTTTTAAGAAACTATATATTTTAAAAGTGGGTCTGATTCTTCAGAGTTAGAGAGTCAAATTTACTTTCTATTTTTGATGTACAATGCATTTAATAAATCACGTATTTTGATATTCAACTTCTTAAATTATTCAAACCACATTTAAACTGATTGGTCGATTATCATAAAAAAATTTGTGTTAAATAAAATATAAAGAAAAATCAATAAATGTTGCTTGAGAAAACCAATATGAAGAGCTAAAGTAGAGATTTTGTTTGAGCGTATAAAAATTTTGACTACTTAAATAAAGAGTTCCTTCGAGATGCTATGAAACTGTTGTTGTAAAAAATCTTTTGAAACATAATTTTAGTGATTAACTTTTTAAATAAAGAACATCTTATATTTAAAAAACTTCTTGGAGATACTCTAATATTAGTCTTGGGGATACTCTAATATTAGTACTATTTAATGTATTTTTTAATTGATAAATATTAACCTAGCCATTAATATTTAAGTAAAAAGTAATATTTTTTTATCACTTCATTCAAAATAGAATAATGCTAGCATCAATTGTGCAGAATACCAGTTTAGGTTTAAGAATATCATTGGTTCTATTAAATGAACCATAATTTTTTGTATTTAATTGAATCTTTAATTTAATGTCACTAGTATTATCACCTAAATTGATGCTAAATAGCCGTCCATATATTCATTTTTTAGAGTAATTCACCTTCTCGAAAGCAGCATACAACTTTCTGTTGTATTCAAGTGTGCTTATTTTTCCTTTCTCTCTTACTTTACGAGTCTTTGTGAAATAACTCTGATAAGAAGAAAAAAAGAAAAAAGGGGGGGAAAACATTAAGAGATCCCGCCGACCTAACCCTAGACAATCTAAGATAAAATAATAAATAAAAAACTATACACTTGCATGCCAATGGGGGGAAAACGATGGTCAAACTTTGCTCAATGGATTCTAAAAAAAATTAAAATCTCTCCATCTCTATCTCCTAAAAATCGACTACTTATTAATTCCCCACAAAACCTCTTCCGCTAATCAAGGCGACACGTTTCCTAGTATTTTACACTTTATGTCGTGCAAAACGGCCTAATCCTTTATCAATTAAAATTGATATTCATCAGTAACAGCAATTAACAAAACATCTTTTAATTGCAATCAAGCTTGAATTGTACACCCACATTAGGGACGAGAAACTTGGCCCTTGTTTGTCAAAGATCGAACCATTTGAAGAAGTTAATTTTATCAAGCTTCGCTTTCTAATAGCTACACGTCATTAATTTTTCCATAATATCTATAAATTTCACGAAAGCTAGAAAAATAATAAAAAATGAAAAAGGAACACGTGGAACCCACTTAAGAATTCAGATTATGAAGCATGAAATAATTAATATATGTTATATGTTATTCTTGTCGGTGAATATTTTGTCATGAATATGTCCTCTCAACCACAAATCGAATTCGAGAGACAAAAGAAAGTCAAAAAATAATAGTAAAAAGTGTTTTCCTCGATCAAAAGTTGTACATATATAAGAGAAGGGGGGATGGGTAATAAAAAATTTCAAAATTGTACTACCAACTTCACAATCATCGGACATCATCATGTTCATGATTATATGGAAGACTACAGATTTACGCATGGGGAAATTACACGATTAGTCCTCAACTTATGGAATCATCAGCAAATTGGTCCTCAACTTTACCGTGGATTATACAATTAGTTCAGAATAATGTAATCATCCAATATATTAAGCCCCTTGTTTCAGCCCTATTATTTTAAACTCATTTTTTCTTAAGTACATTTTTTCAATAAACTAAAGACCCATTTAACATGGCTAATGGCTTTTGAAAAACGTCAAATGGAGTTTTTTTTTTTTCAAATTGAAATGCTGCTTTTGAACCCATTTAACTAAGAGAAAATTACCCAAAACCTTAATTTTCAAGTTTACAATTCAAAAAATAAGGGGATAAAGTTTAAAATTCAAAAATCGGATAGTAATTAATTATTTTAAATTAATAAAAATACATTTATTATATTAACTAAATATTTATCAGATTTAATTTGGACCGTCCACGTATCTCACGCCATGTACTTATTCCTGTCATTCAATCCACATCACTCTCTCTCTCTCTGAAAATCGCCTATCCCTTACTCTCTTTCTCTCTATAACACAAAACAATCTCTCTCTGTCTCTCTATAACAACATTCATGTCTCTATCTTTCTCTACCATTTTCAACCACACAATTCCAAATCCTCGACATTATTACGGAGATTCGTGTGAAATAGCCATATTACATTTTAGTTTCAACCATTGTAGTATTTAAAATGGTTAGAACTCGTAGTGTTGATGAGAATATGAAGAAAGATAAAGGAAAGAGTTAAAAAAATGTCGGAGGTTCTTCTTCAGCAAAGAGAGTCAAAATGTCAGTCTCTAGCGGGAAATCCATGAAGAAGGTGAAATTTTATTTTGTGACATGATTTGTGAATTTTGTAATATATATATATATATATTACTAGTTTGTGACCTGATTTGGGTATTTTGTGACTGAAATATGATTTTGTGAACTATTTTGGATATTTTGTAATTTGAAGGGTTTGTGACTTATTTGGTGTACTGTTTGATCGATTACTATTTACCTAAACATGTTTTCTAAAGCATGTGGATTGAATTAGAATATCTGCATCATCGTGTTTTAAAATATTATTGTGTTGCTAATTATTTTGGAATGTAAATGACAGTTGATTCTATCTTGTGACATGTTAATATGCTCAGAGTGTAGAAAAATATTAAAGCACATGACACAAATATAGAACTGGTATCTATAATAATGTGTTTGTGACCAAATGTTTATTTGTTGAAGGTCACAATAGCATATCTGAAATTATGATTGTGCAGGACTGGAGCTATTTAATAAAACCAATGAATTGGTTCTCTGGGAAGATTACTATAACACCCATATAGAGTGTCATCACACATTTTCTGATGAAATTCACTATTGCTCAGAGGGACATTCTGGTAAACACTTGTGTTTCTTACTACATGCATTGTAGGGAGATAGTAGTGCAGCCACAGTTGATTCACTATATTTTACTACGGGAATTGAAGCAACCCAACAAGCAGGAGATGTGGTTCAACATAAATGAGAGATATATTCGGTTCTCCATTGCTGAAATATGTTTGGTCACTGGATTGCGATATGATGGGGTCGATGGTCAACCGATGTTGGATGAAAAATCATATGCAGTGAAGGATACGTACTTCAGGGACTTAAAAGTTGTCACAAGTGAAGAAGTCAAAAGAGTCTTTCTTTCACTGGATGATGCACCAGACCTTGACGTGGTTAAGATTAGGATTATTTATCTTATCACTTCGTATCTATTTTATATACTCTACTCGAAGGTCGTGGATCAATACATTTTTACACTTGAAGACGATTTTGCCACTCTTGAAATATTCCATTGGGGCAGATATTTGTTTGAGACTATATTATCGTCATTAGGAAAGGGATTATCAAAACAAAAAAGTCACTACATATTGATAGGTTTTTTAGTAGCTTTACAAGTGTGGCTGTATAAATACATACCTACACTTGAGGAGAAAGTAGCCACAAGAATTTGTAAGAAACATCCACGATTTTTGAGTTGGACTACGCACAAACATCCTTCTATGGCAATGTTGGAGGACATAGTGTTTGGAAGTGAGAATGTAAGTTTGTAAATACGTTTGAATTGTTATGTAATCATTTGATTAGTTATACATATTTAAAATGACATTTGCTCAATTTTTTTCCATCTTATGTCAAACAGGTTGTAATAAATGATATCGATCCATCTGAAGTAGAGCTCACGATGCCATAT
>CAIGRB010087557.1:8888-24052 GCA_903798255.1 Fraxinus quadrangulata | reverse complement strand
GCTTGAGCCGTTATCATATCATACTTACTATCCGCTTTGAGAGAACCTAGGCCCATCTTACCCCTCACGGCTTTTTGACGTATCCCACATGATTCGAACCCAAGACCTCTATCATATGGGAGAATTAAATTGAATCCTAGTACCAATTGGGGTCGGGATGTTACAAAAAACGTGTATTTTTTGTAACAACCCAACCTTACGCCGGAATCGTTATCATATATACATAATGTCCGCTTTGGGAGAGCCTAAACTCATCTTACCCCCTCACGGCTTTTTGACTCGTCCCTCAGGATTCGAATCCAAGACTTTCATCATATGGAAGACTTAAGTTGAGTCCTGGTACCAATTGGAGATCTTGGATTCGAATTCTAGGGGACGCGTCGAAAGCCGTGAGAGGTAAGATGGGTATGTAACGGCTCCGGTGCAAGGTCGGGTTGTTACAAAAAATGCGCATTTTTTTGTAACGACCCGACCTTTCGTCTTGGTACCAGAATTCAATTTAAGTCTCCCATATGATGGAGGTCTTGGGTTCGAATCCTGGGGGACGCGTCAGAAAGTCGTGAGGGGTAAGATAGGCCTAGGCTCTCCCAAAGCTGACAGTACGTATGATATGATAACGATTTCGACGCAAGGTCGGATTGTTACAAAAAGGCACTTGCTCAATTGGTACCAGATTCAACTTAAGTCTCCTATATGATGGAGGTCTTCGATTCGAATCTTGGGGGACGCGTCGAAAGCCGTGAGGGGTAAAATGGGCTTAGACTCTCCCAAAGCGGACAATACCTATGATATGATAACGACTCCGACGTAAGGTCGGATCATAACAATACATGAACTTGAATAATTTATTTACTCATACAATAATTGAATAACCCTCAAAACATATAAAGTATAATTAATTTGCACCCCTTTGATCTAAATATGAGAGAAATACAAGCCATTGAAAATAAATGTTAATTATTATACATACACGTAACTAGTGAAAAGCATAATTGAATGTTAAATACATATTTGCAACGAAAGTAATGTATTTTTGATACAATTGAATTGTAGTTGTGCTAGAATCATCCAAAATTGATTTTCACTTGATTTGACCAATGTGTAAAAACAATTGAAATAGTTGAGAGATAATCCATTTACACCTAACACCTATGAAAATAATCAAATAAAATCATGAACATGAAATTTAATTAATTTGAATTAAGGAATATAGAAAAATGATAATTTATATACACGTGATCTTGAAAAAGAATTTAGATAAAAGGATGCGTACGTGAACCTGAAGAATAAATTTATATCATAAATTAAATGAATAATTGTAAAAATAAATAAGTGTACACGAACTTGAACAATTTATTTACCTCTAAAGTAATTGAATAACCCCAAAAGCATATAAAGTATAATTATTTTACACCCTTATGATCCAAATATGATATAAATGCAAGCCTTTGAAAATAAATGTTAATTATTATATATGCACGTAAATAGTGAAATACATAATTGAATGTTAAATATATACAGAAAAACGAAAAGTAAGATATTAAAATAATTGAATTGTAGTAGGGTTCAAATTGTCCAAAAAATTATTTTAACTTGATGTGATATTTAATATATTATTATTTATTATAGATTTGAATCCCGACTGCAACTTTCTTGATATTTTAGTAAAATTTTAATGAAATGATAAAAGTTGGAGAAAATTAAAGTAAGGATTTAAATGTTGCAAAGGTGATTGTTCATGCTTAAATTTCAGAAAAAGATATATGTACTGGAGAAATCCTATCAGATGTTTTACAGGTGTTTTTGTGGCAGCTCATGGTTGTGTACTTACTTTTTTTTTTCCTCCATCAAATGAAAAATTATCAACTGTATTTGTAAATAATTTGACAGAGCTTTATTTTGTACATGTAGTATTGTCCTTAAATTTCAACCGTACTGGCTCACAACATTTTTACTTTATCGAAATCTACTTCAAAATATAATTTTTTTTATTGACGCTAAAAATAGGTTAATCTCGCTAGAAGATATTTGTTGATACCAATTCAAATTTCTTTTCCGACTTTTACGCACTTATGTGCACCAATAACTCATAAAACCAGCGGCAAGAAATGCGCACAGAGAACAGATGGGCAAGTATTTGATCCTCCATTTTGACCAGAATTTTTTTCTAGAAACTGAGAGATTTTTGGTGAGCCATTTGTTGACCCCTTTTTTTGATATATGGGTTCTAATATCTATACACCAGAAACACATTGACAATAAGCAGAAAACTTCTGAAAAAATATAAAGATTGATTTTTCAAGAAAAGAAAGTGACCCAAAATTTGATATAATCTGAGAGACTGCTTTGTGTATGACAAAATGCATCTTCCAAATCCAAAGGGAAGTAATGCTGGAAGAAAGGTTGGTGGCAATGGCCTGGTCGCAATTGCTATTGACAACGATAAAGGAAGCCAAAATGTACTTAAATGGACCATTGAAAATCTGCTCACAAGAGGCCAAACAGACCTGTAGTACTCATTCGTGTCTTAAAGCCTGTTGCTTCACGTATGTATCATGAATAATTCTTTTGTTTCTTGATGTTGTGTCTTGTTGAATGCCCGAATTTGGAGTATTTCTTTATGTGTGAAAAAGGATAGATACAGGAAATGTTGGTCAGGGAGGAGGCAATAGCTTTTGAAAGGCTGCATTGATTTGACATGCAACTAGGCATGGCTTGACACGCATGAAATGCTACGATGATGGTGAAGTAGAACTGGATTCATTGAGAATAATTGCAGTAGATAAAAATTATCATAATTACATGCATATTGCCTGCTTTTATATGCAAAAGAGACGGGGGCAATTCTGCAATTCGTCAAGAATCTCATCACCACTGCAGAATCCAAAAATGGCCTTGAGATAAGTAGAAGCAGAATGTTCGAAGCTGCTTAGCTGTGGCATATTTACCATGATGCTAGCCATTGTTTGTGTGAGAATGAGAAATGTATAGTAATTGCATGCTTGGCTTGTATTATACTGAAATATCTATCAATATTAAATGTATAACGAAATGATATTCTGATACCTCTAGATATGTGACAAAACACTTATTTCAATTACTTGTTTTTGTCCAAGGGACATTTGTGAACAATTTTGCCATTCATGATCTGTATGCTGCTGCAGGTGTGCATCAGTAAACGCTTGAAAAACTTACTAAAGAGCTATTCCTTACCTTCCATTGCTTTTGTACTCGCAAAGATGTAAGCTGACATTATGCCGGTTTTTATATTTTCAATTTGAAATGTCAGCAGACAAACTTTTAAGTTTAAACAACATAAGTATCTGGATTGTTTTACTCAAAACCTTGTCTTTTTTATTGTGACTAACTGCAATCGTGCATGCAAATCCATGTTAACAGATACAATGCTTCGATGTGGTACTGGGGGACACAGACATAGCAAAAGCATTAACAGAGTATGCTGCCCATGCTGCAATTGAGAACTTGGTTCTTGGTGCATCCCATCATGGCTTTATCAGGTTAATTTAATTTCCTCTATTACCATTAAACTACCTCATTTGATGGTCAAATTTATATTTTTCATCAAAAACCTAACATTTGCACGATTTTCATTTATGGGTGATATGAGCCTTAAACTCATGCGATTTGTATGCTCTAATAGAATGTTGAATCACCATTAAAAGCTTAAACTGTTAGTGATGTGAGGAACATTTATTTTATTGTCTCCAACAATTTCAGCTTCAATTATTCCTGCTTCCTTTGAATGATATAGATAAGTTTAGTCTATTACCAAGATGAAGCAGACAATGAATTGAACATACATTGACCAGTTCGACAGAGAAATTAGATCTAATTAGAGCATTGAAAACATATTTCGTATTACCCAAATCCTCTTTAGTTTTTTTTCCCAATTTTATCTTAAGAAATTTCTCCCACATACTTCAACGATCTATTTACATCAAGGACTTAAACTCATGGGAAAGACTGTTGTGTGACAGGAGATTGAAGACGGTAGACATTCTGACTTGTGTATGCAAAGTAGCTCCAGACTTCTGCGCTGTTTACATCATCTCAAAATCAAAGATCTCCGCTGTGCGGAATGCTTCTTGTCCAGCACCATTCCCTTCCCCTCTTCATATCCAAATACACCAAATGCAGGACCATCCTAATGGTGGTTATACTTTTTCCCCTGATGCACGTCCCACTCCCAGGCATACTCCCAGTCTAAAAGGTTTATCCTTCTTTCCATGTGTATTATTTTTGCCATCTGTTCCAAAATTATCTCGTCTGTGTAATACAAAATAAATGTTGAGCAGTTACGGGAAGGACACCACGAAATTTGATGCTACCTGATGAGCACGATTTACTCAAGTAAGTCTCTCCAGTAAAAGTATTCTTGTTTCCCTCTCTGTTCCCAACTCCTTGGGTCAAATTCGCCAATCAATATGACAAACGTCCTTTTTCAGAAAATAAATATAGAAGCCAAGATTTGTACATAACAGTTTTAAGATGAAGGTCTCCATTTTCAAGGCCAACAGGTTTCAATGGAAAGTTGTTCAGGGATCTCTCAGAATCTGAATCCGATATATCATTCATAAGTTCTGATAGGCCAACCACAGATCGTATGCCCAGTATGATCCTCGATGGCATGGATTCAGGTAGGACCTCACGATTGTCAACCAGCTCAGAAAGTAGTAATGGCTCAATGCTTTCAGGGGCCAAATGGAGCGCATTCAGTTCTTTTACTGACTTCTCATCATCTTCACTTGGAATAAGGACAACATCTTGATGACAGATTTTAAATGTTTATGCATCTTAAAATGATGAAGTTACTTGTTGGTAATCATTTGTAATATCATCCTCGTGATAAAACCACTGGATGAACATGTAGCCTAGATTCTGATGATTGCTTCTACAGGATGATGTTGAAGCTGAAATGAGAAGGGTAAAGCTAGAGTTGCAGAAAACAATGGAAATGTATAGCACTGCCTGTAAAGAAGCTATCACAGCAAAAGAAAAGGTAGGTTAGAACTTAGAATGGATATTCTTTACAAATTTTCACCATCTTATATAATTGCTAACTTATATGTCGTATACAGGCAGTGGAGCTCCAACGATGGAGGGTGGAAGAAGAACAAAGATTAGACGAGGCTCGACTTGCAGAGGAAGCAGAGAAAAAGGCTTCTCAACAAGAGCAAGGTAACTCCAGGGCAACCATAGAGAATAATGAAGCAGCAGAGAGAATTGAAGAAATAGAATCATAAAAAAGAATAATGTCTGAAATGAAAGCCCTTGAAGAATCAGGCGAGGAGCAAGACACGATAACTCCAATAATTCCATTAAGATACAGAATATATACCATTAATGAAATTGAAGAGGCAACAGAATATTTTACTGAATTTTGAAAGATTGGAGATGGAGGGTATGGTCCTGTTTTTAAGTGTCGTCTCTTGCACCCAGATGCTGCTGAAGGAAGGTCACAATTTCACCTAGAGGTGAGAGTGACACGAAGAACTAAATGCTAAATAACATTTCTTTTGTAACAAAATAAGGTGCTTCTGATTTCATAACTTGCATCACTGACCACATCATATCCAAAAAGTGTATGTAGAAGAATTAAATTCCACTTAATAAACAATTATGCATATACCTTATGCAGGTTGAAGTTCTGAGTTGCATGAGACACCCCAACATGGTTTTACTGCTTGGGGCCTGCCCAGAATACAGTTGTCTAGTTTATGAATACATGGCTAATGGTAGCTTGGAAGACAGTCTCTTCCGGAAAGGAAACACGCGGCCGCTCTCATGTCAACTTCGATTCCGTATTGCTGCAGAGATTGCCTCTGGCCTACATTTTCTTCACCAAACCAAGCCAGAGCCACTGGTCCGCTGTGATCTCAAACCGGGAAACATTCTTCTTGACAATAACTTCGTAAGAAAAGTCAGTGATGTTGGAGCAGAGGATGTAACACAATACCGAATGACCTCAACAGCTGAAACATTCTGCTACATTGACCCTGAATATCAGCAAACTGGAATGCTTGGGGTTAAATCTGATATTTATTCCTTTGGAATCGTGCTTCTACAACTATTAACAGCCAAACCAGCAATGGGATTGACTCACCTTGTTGCCCAATCAATTGAAAGGGGGACATTCAAAGAGATACTGGACCCTTGTGTGCCTGATTGGCCCGTTGAAGAGGCCATGAACTTTGCAAATCTAGCAATCCAATGTGCAGAACTTAGAAGGAAAGACAGGCCAGACTTAGGCAAGTTTGTTTTGCTTGTGCTCGATAAATTGAGAGATTTAGCAAACGAAAATATGAACAATTTCTTTGTGGGTGGAAGTGCAAGTCCCTCCCCCAGCTACAGCCACGCTTCTTTGGCGCAGGTCAGTCTAAGAGAAAATCTAAGAATTAAACTTTGTCTTTAGCTATCACAGTTGCAAGTTTGGGAACATGTGGAATTAGATAGTAACCAGATGATTGAATTTTTGTTAAGTTCATGATAATTTTCAAGACCTGAATGAATGAATTCCAAAATGATCTGAACAACTGAAGATGCTTATGCAGGAAGTCAAGAGTGAAAATACGTAGTTCGACCNGAGAGTAGAACCCTGAAAATATGTAGTTCAACGTTAACAACACCTAGAGGGGGTGAATACGTGAATATGCGAAATTAAAAATTATTTAACAATTAATTAGGAACAATTCACTATTAATTATTTTCTAGATGTGTAATCATGCAATTCAATTATTTCTATGTTGAAATAACGCAATTAAGTAAGCAATAAACAAACACAAAAATTGATCACGGAAAAACCCAACTTGATAAAAATTTCGGGCACTTTGTCAGTCAACAATCCACTATAAACAATTTATAACTTACAGTCTACCAGACTAGATGACGACACGTACTATCTGATCTCCTGACTATAATTCCAACAGCTCTCCTGGATTGCGCTTTCCTGCAGCAACTTCTAATTTTGTGAAATCGTCTATCTCCTGTGGATGCATGAAGAACACTGCGTTCTTCAACGATTGAAACTCGAGTCACCTTTCCTTAATTTTCAGAAACTCTAACAGATATGAAGGAAGTAGCAGTTTGGTATTTGGATTATGAATCTAATGTTTTCACCGCAAAAAACCAATAACAGGACGAAGATTAAAAGCAAATTATGTGAAGATGATCTCAAAGGAATGTGTTTCTCTCAATATTCAACTTTGTAAAACCGTTCTATGGTGTTTGGATATTTATATATAGGTTAGGAAATGAATGGGCCGAACAAAAAGCTTTTAAAAAACGAAATATAAATTTTCGGATGACACTGTCGCTCGAGCGAAGGGTGAGCGACAGGTTGTCGCTCGAATGAAGGCGAGGCGACAGTCGAGCGATGAAGTTTATATTTCTAACGCTCGACCCAAACCTTGGCGATAGTCTAGCGAAAATCCCATCGTTTTTCATTCTTTTCCATTCTCAAACTCTAGACCTAAAATATCATAACTTTCACTAATTGCACACTACTCCTTGACTTTTTATAACATATCAACTTTAGTCCTTTTTGTTCACAGACTTGTCAATTACATTAAATACCTAACAAAGAGTGATCCTCATGTACAATCTGAATACAGCAATTGCAAGGGCTGTTCAAGCTCAACATCACTGCCAGAAAATTTGTCACGTACGTTTTAAGAATAATATGCATATTAATTACATCATAATACAAATGAAAGTGCCTTTCACTTACTGTGCCTTTCAGTTGACAGAGAAACTACTGAATAAAGTTCTGCAGCAAGAAATTGCCCGAATTCATGCGAACAATTTAACTGTAAGTAATATTAGAAGTTGGATCAATGCTAAGGCTTCTGTACTTTGTTCATGGTTTCGTTTGCTTATGGATTTTGTAACTGTATTAGAACAAATCAGCTCAGGCTAGAATGGCTTTGAAGCTTACTTTGTTGATTTATATGGTTTTCAGCTGGTTAGAAGTAGAAGAATTTTGTCTGTTCATACTCCTGCCCCTATTGGAGGTTTATGGTGTGATGTATATTTGTGATTTACCTTGACCATTTGATGGATATGTAAATATAGTTACATAGATGGATTGTATTAATCAGGAATATTACAACTCGGCCTTGTCTTTTGAACATTGCTAGTCCAAATTTCTGATGGACATGTCCGAGACACAGCATTCAAGATAACTGAATAATACAATAGGCAAGATTTTGAAGTTTTGTATTGTCCGATCTGAAACAAGCTCTAATTTGTATGCTGGAAATGATGATATGACTATTTTCTTAATCACTAATAATCAAAATACTATACTTGGTATTCCTCTGTTTGACTCTCATTTCTTAAAATTTATTTTTTCTCGAACTTATTTTAATCAAATATTTTATGGGATTCACAACTTTATCAACTTTTCAACTACACATTTCACCAATTTTTATCAAAATCTACTAAAAATATAATTTTTATCCAAACCAAACAGGGGCACATTTTCATGAAATATTTACAACTCATCATATTTAATTTGACATTCTTTGTTTATTTTCTTGTTTGTCTCAATTTTAGATTGTAATTTCTTATAATTTGGCATATTCCAGTTACATCAAATGATCCTTCAAATTGGTCGAGACTATCTAGTTTACGGGCATCATTGCAAGTTTTGATCATTCCAATAGTTTAACTAGCTTTTGTGTTGAAAACAAGAAGATGGAATTGAATATAAAGCCTTGGAAGTAGAGCTATGGAGACAAATATAATTTCTGTAGCATATATTCTATACAATTGATCACCTATATAAATAAGAGACTCTTATACTAATTACCTTAAATCTCGCCAAATGTAATAAATCAAGAGTATTTACGGGCTAAAAATAGGAAACTAAATATTAGAACAAATGGAAAAATATCAGCATAAGAATATTTAACATTCCCCTCAAGTTGGAGAGTGAATGATGTGAAGTCCCAACTTGCTGCTAGTGTATGAAATTGATCTTTACCCAAAGCCTGTGAACACATTCGCCAACTGTAAACAGGTAGGCACATATGAGGGGCTAATGAAGCCTCTTTGTAACTTTTCTCAAACAATTGGCTATCAATCTCAATGCGTTTTGTCGCTCATGAAATGCTGGATTGGCTGTGATGTACAATACTTCTTGATTGTCACAAAATAGAGGTATGGGACAAGACTGAGACAGTCTCAAGTCTACTAAGATGTATTTTAACCAGGTCAGCTCCAAGCAAGTGTTTGCCATGGCTTGGTACTTTGCCTTTGTAGAAGATTTTGAGACATTTGTTTCTTAGATTTCCATGAAATGAGAGAATCCCCAAGGAAAATGCAATACCTTGTAAATGATCTCCTTGTGGCCTTGCAACCTACCCATTTTGAATTATAGAAGGCATTGAGAGCGAGATTGTTTGTGGAAGGGAACAAAAAATTGGCTTTCTAGGTTCTTGCATGAATTGGCTTAAGATCTGAACAGAATACACAATTTCTGGTCTTGTGACAATGAGATATATCAGTTTCCCTACCAATCTTCTGTATTTGGTCTGATCATTCAATACTAAGCCATTTGTGGAAGTAAGCTTCAAATTCTGCTATATTGGAAAATCGTCTGGTGGTACGCCAAGAAATCATGTATTTTCTAATATATCCGGTGCATATTTCCTCTAAGACATGAGAATTACTTTCTTGGACCTGGAGAATTCAATGCTGAGGAAATGTTTCAAGTTGCAAAGATCTTTCATATGAAAGTGTAAGAGAAGAAATTGTTTGAGGCACTCAATCTTTTGGAGACTATTCCCTATGAAAGAATATCATCAACATAAATGAGGGCTACACTGAAAGAAGTACCTCAGATGAGTAGTCAACCTTTGATTTCAGATAACTAGCATTTTGAATGGAGTCTAAAAACGTGGAGACCTAGTTTCATGAAGCCTGTTTGAGGCCATATACGCATTTATTGAGCCAACACACCAGATTCCCATTGTCAGCGAAGACTAGGAGGAGGTTCCATGTACACTTCTTCATTTAAATCCCCATGAAGAAAGACAATTTGGATATCAAGTTGATGGGTTAACCAATTGCAAGTAGCAACAACAGTAAGCAAACAAAAAAGAACAGTAAGCTTAGCAGTTGGTGATAAAGTCATATTAGTCAATCCCCTCAACTTGAGTATAACCTTGGCAAAAAAGCAAGCCTTGTAACTTTCAAGGATACCATCAGAATGGAATTGGAGGTTGCTTGATTCTGGTGGAACGACAGTAGATTGCATAAAAAATCGGGTATGGAGATATCTGAGGTAGGTATAATGTTTGGAGGCTCAATTCCAATAGATTGTCAATCGATTATGTCTGGAGTAGAGTTATTAGCCTCGTGGCCCGAAGGGTTATGCGTCATAGGGCTGTCTCTTGGAAGAGGTGTGTCTGTGTTACCATTTGGAAATGTAATAGTAGTATCATGGTAGTTAAGTTCAGGTAATGTGTCCAAAAAGTGTGGTTGGTCAATTTGTTGGCCAGGTTATTTTAAGTTGTTACGTTGAAATTCTGCAAGTGTACGGGTTCATTGTATAGGCAATAATCGTGATGAGAGAGTTATCGTCCCATATGTAATAAAGCTCAATTCTAGTGTATTTGATATATTTAAATTTGTGTTTGTAGCAAAAGGCAATTGGATTGTATCTAACTATGTTTTATAATTACGAAAACAATAAAAAGTGGTTTTAAATCAAATGTGGGTGAATGTATTGGATTTCCGACTCGACTAATGAACTCTTAATTCCAAATCTTAACTTGTGATAATTAATTCAATTTATAAAATTGTGATGATCAATAATACCACTTTTATTTACTATTNTAATGAACTCTTAATTCCAAATCTTAACTTGTGATAATTAATTCAATTTATAAAATTGTGATGATCAATAATACCACATTTATTTACTATTCTTTTCCAAGGCATAATAAACCTAAATCTACCATGAAACGATCATATTCTTAGTTCGAATTCATATGACAAATATACATAGAAGTTTAGGATTATTAGGCACAACTGCACATGCTATGAATATTTATCGCCTTTGTGTTCCATAAACAATGTTCTATCTATCGTAAATTTTTCAACACTATGAATAAGCAACTTATTACCCTAATGGTGCGCAAATATTAGAACAATGTAATTATGCATATTTATGGAATCACAACGCAGGAATTAAACTAAAAGCACAAAGTCTCAAATAAAAATATAAGAATCAAAGAGTTTTGTCATCCATCCGATACATAAAATTGTTTAGCCTAGCATCGCCATATAAAAGTTATGGAAAAAAAAAAAGACATCACCCTTAAACAAAGAATATGATGAAGAACTTGAAAGTTTTAATTCTTCACTTGGAACTTGAAAGTTCCAATTCTTCAATGTAATAATTTTTCTTGCATTGACCCAATAATGATAAAAACAAGATCCCCTTCGTTTTGGACGGCTCGTGATATATATAGATTGCCAAAAAATTGCATACCAAAAGTTTCTAAAACAGAATAAGGAAACAAATTTTTTTCTCGAAACTGAACAATGCATACGCATGGTTCAAAGTAAGTGTACACATAATACAAAAAATTTGGCCTCAGGTAAGGCATCTTGTGTGCGTACGCAAGGCCTACAGGCTCATGCGTACTCATGGTACAAATTATTGAGACCAATTTGAACTTTCTCACGTGTATAATTTAATCCTTTTTGACAATTTCTCATCCCGGCGACTTCTCTTCAATTCCAATTGACCCTTGGCATTCTTAAATCATCATTTTGCATTTTGACCCAGCTTTTGAATTATTGCATTTTAGTCGCCGAAATTTGTATTTGATGCAATTGAGCCCTATTTTCCTGCTTATTTTCCTTACTCCCGCTTCTTTTATCGATTGTTACCAACAAATAATATTTACATAGAATTAAGCAATGTTTCATTTAATTCATAAACAAATAATCAAATTTAATGACCTAAATAAGTGTGTAGAATACACTTATCGTAAGTGATCATTAGGTCGTGTTGTGTTAAAGGAAAATGGTAATATTGTTTTGCAGAACTGGACATCCCAGCTGGTGAAGAAGGTGTGTGTTTCTAGATCATAAAGCTTATGTTCCTTTTGATCAGTTAGATAACTTATAAAAACAAACCATTTAGCCCAGGACTCAAATTTGGAACTGGGGTGCAAACTTATGGCATGTCATAAGCAACCAAAGGCCTTTAAATGGTAAAGTGATGGAGGTGGTGATAAAGTATTTCAAAAGGAAATTGACTGAATTGTAATGGTGAAGGAAGACAATTGATGAGATAGATAGTGGTTGAGACACACTCACCCCGAAAGTGAAGTGGTACTTGGAATTGAAAAATAAGTGCCCACACAATTGTAAATATATGGCGATGCTTGCATTCAACAACTCCATTTTGTTGGGTCATATTAACACAAGTATATTGGAGTTCTATGCCATGAGATTGAAAATATTCGTGCATTGAGAATTCCATGCCATTAGGTACTCTGATTGCTTTGACAGACGCATGAAATTGCGCTTTTGCAAAACTTATGAAGTATTGTAGTATTGGTTGTCTCTGATTTGTATTGCATAAGAAACACTCAATGTACATCGAATAAAGTCATCATCAATTGTAAGAAAAAAGGCCCCTTCCAAAATGAGTGGGAACTTTATGTGGACCTCAAATAGCAAATACATTAAATCAAAAAACGATTTTGATGTTATTGAACTTAAAGATAATCGGGTTTGCTTAGCCATAGGGCAAACTATACAATTATTGTCGAAAGAAATCGAATTTGAAGGTAACAAAGAGGGGACTAATTTGAAACGATATGGTGATAGGCATCCAAGCCTCATATGCCACAGGTATGCGTATTGAGAAACTTGGTACGAGACAAATGGTTGATGTGTTGGAGACATATAGTAAAGATCATCTTTCTGTTTACCAAAGGCAATCATCTTCCCAGAAACCAAGTCCTGCAAGATACAAAAGTTAGGAAAAAGAATAGTTCAATATTTCAATGTATTGGTAAGTTTGCTAACAGACATCAAGTTTAGATGAAAGAAAGGTACACACAAAACACTATTGAGGGTGATATTAGAATTAAACGGGATGTTTCTTGCTAAGGAATCGTTAGGCAATTTAATAGTGTGGAAAGTGAATCTAATTGTGAAAACAGTTAGAATCTAAAGTGATATGATATGTTGCTTTACTATCCAAAATCCAAGGCTTAGAGACTGCAAAATTGATTGAGGCAATAGAAAAGATGGACAAACCTACTATTTGTGTCGTTTGGTGCTATCATGGATAAGGAACGGGCTAGCTATTGAAGTTGCTCTATAGATAGATCATGTGAAGGATAAGTGAAACTAGTTGTAGCTTGTGAATTGCCTTCTTGTTTTTTATGTAACGAGTCTGCCGCATTAGCTACGGGAGGGATGTAAGAGCCATTCCCATGAGATGACTGGTTATTGTTTCATTATCCTCCTAGTGTATTGGAGGTCTATCCCTATTGCAATTTTCATATAGCTTGCTTTTTGATTTGTTGTTGTAGCTATTCTGACGATTTTGGAATGCTTCTGCAATAGAGAAATTTTCTGGGGTTTTCGATGTCATTTGTCGCTGAGCCTTCTCCTGAATAATGAGAGAATAGGTTTGTCAAACATTAGGCAACCGTGTCGTCATGAGAATATTGCTGCGAACAGTGCTAAAGGTAACATGAGGCCTATAAGAAAATGCATCGATCGATCTCCTTCTCTTTGTTGCAAGTGTGCCTCGTACTGATCACAAATAGGAATTGTCCTATATGTATCTAACTAGTTTTGCAAGCCCTTAAGTTTAGTATAATATCTTGAGATTGTCATGGTTTCTTGTGATAATGATGCCAAAGACATTTGAATTTGGTAGATTGCAGGTGCATTCTTTTAAGAAAATTTATTTTTGAAGTCCTCCTAAGCCTGATAAGTTGTTTTGGCATGAACACACCCTTTGCAAAATCTGGTTCCACAGATTGTGTAAGTCGAGATAAGATCATACTGTTGCATTGATTCCATGCGGCAAACGCGACTTGTTTCTCCGTTTGGAAGGGGTTTGATGGAGCCATTGATGAACCCTATCTTGTTTTTTGTGGTAAGGGCGTATATCATAGATTCATTCTATGATTGATAATTGGTTCCATTTAACTTTGTTTTGACAAGCATGAGTATGAGATGATCCAAATGATGAACATAGTATGGACTTGAAGAATCCATAATTTTTTATTAAGGATGATGTTGGAGATTGATTAGTTTTGGTGATTTGACCTTTTTGCTTTGATACCATGTTGAAAAATAAGAAGATAAAATTGAATATAACGTTTTGGAGTAGAGCTATGGAGAAAAATATCATTTTTGTAGCATATATTCTTTACACTTGATCACCTATATATAGAAGAGACTCTTAGACTACTTACCTTAAATCTCGCCATATACAATAAATCTAGAATATTTATTGAGCTAAAAATAGGAAGCTAAATATTGCAACATATGAAAAAAATATCAACATAGGAATATTTAAGGGTACGTTTGGTTTGCTGTTTTCAAGCTATTTTTAGTTTTGTAAAACACATTTTTGACATTTTTAGTGTTTTCAGTAAAAAAATTGAAAACATTCAAAATATGGAAAAACAAGGACTTAAATAAAATTTTAAATTTAATTGTTGACAAATAATAATTTCACCGTGCAATAATTTAAAATAATTTTTTGTGGTGAATAAATGGTAGGGCGGAATATTGACTTTCAAAATGAACGCAATAAAATGATAGTGGTCAATGCAAGAGTTCGAT
Organism: Fraxinus quadrangulata; assembly: GCA_903798255.1. NCBI lineage: Eukaryota > Viridiplantae > Streptophyta > Magnoliopsida > Lamiales > Oleaceae > Fraxinus > Fraxinus quadrangulata. The sequence goes on along the minus strand of CAIGRB010087557.1, from coordinate 9,199 downwards.
TCTTTCTCCTTAAAACGATAATGCCCCGCACTGGTACGACGATATTTCAGCATTTGTCTCTCAAGATACAACAACATTGACTTGTAACAGTAGTACTCCAAATTACAAAACCCGACGAACTTACTAATGTTTTTGAACAGCTGAAAAGTAATGTCTTAAATAAACACAACCCATTTGGACAGGCAGTTCAACTATCAACCGCCAGTTTCTAGAAAAAGCCACATGACGTGAACAGAAAATTTGGGTAAAAATAAATAATATAAATAAATATATTATTTTAAATAATAATAAAATAATATAATTCAAATATT
>CAIGRB010087554.1:0-16627 GCA_903798255.1 Fraxinus quadrangulata | reverse complement strand
AGTACACGGAAAACTATTTCGTCCCTTGTTAAACATATGAGAATTTTAGACGATTGAAACTACGATATTTCATTTTCGAGTAGGTATTTTTCTTGATTTGCACGTTGTTACTAGTAGTAGAATTATTGTAAGTCATCTCCATTCTTCATGATCTATTGGAGCACTAAAGCATCATTAGGGTAACTATATAGTAGAATCAACATTGTCTTGCATAATAGGATGCAAGCAGTGGCTGATTCAGTATGTTAAGTCAACTAGGGTGATCGTCGATAACCTTAATAATAAGATTTATTATTAATATTTAATTAAATAATGTTAAAAAAATTTCAATCAATATATAAATACACTAAAATGTGAAAAAGTTATATACAGTTGAAAATATAATCCAATACAATATAAAATAATAAGGAAAAAAATACATTTTCATCATATATAAAATAATAATACGTCCTCCTGATAAAATAATTTTGAAATCTACTCATAATTTTATCATGCTTCTGACCATGAATTCTTATTTTTTTTTTAAATTACTTTTCACAAAATCTATTTTTAAAATATCTATATTTTTGTTAGTCATTAATATGGCATGGTCATCATATTCTTAGAATTACCTAATCTGCCTATTATTAACCAATGACCCAACAATCTTAACGTTGAAAATTAAAAACCTTAATTTTGTACCATTGTGAGTAATAAAATCACAAAAAGAAAATAGACACATAAGAATACGCAAAATTCATAAAGATTTACCTCAATGTGAGACTATATTTCGTCCTACAGTCACATACAATGAAGAAAGAAGTTTGCAAGAGAAAATTCGAACACCTTATTTTCTTTAACCTCACTCTCTTTTTCATGATCATGAAAAAAATTGACGACTCTTTATTTATAAGACAAATTAGGGACTCAAAATCGAAATTATAGGTATGAAATTCCTAAACTTAACACTTGATGTGACATTAGGGCTCCATATTTATGATCCACATAGGACTCAACGAAATAATTAGGCTTCACAATTTAACACTTGATGGAAAAGAGACTATCCAGAACAAGAGAAATTGAACGCCTTAGCCCTTATTTGGCTACTGTTTTATTGATCAAATCATTTTTTCTCCACGTAATTCATGAAATNAACTCCTTTTTCAACCTTTTTTGGTGACATCTCCTAACCCTAATACCTAATAACTAATGGTGCAAAGTCACCAATTAATGTGAGTGAATGTATGTAAAAGAGTGTGAAAAATTGACCCATTTTAGCATAATGGAGGGGCTACACCAACTTTAGTTGACAATTTGTAACTTTTTTCTCACTCATCGTCTTGACTTGGAGATTTGTTCTGAGAAGTTTCCAACACAATGCACCGAAAGGGACAGAAGTAAAAATAATAAGATCACGATAATAATAACAATTACAACAAAAACATAAATTTCACCACCTATTAATTTTAACAAAATTTTGCTCACGACGTCATAGTATACAATCAAAAAATTCAATCATATAATAAAATAATAAAAATTGTTAAAATCATTTTAACCCCACGATAGATTTTGATAAAAGTTAATGAAATGTGTATTTGAAAAGTTATGAATCCCATAAAATGTATTATTAAAATTAATTATTGACTTTATTTCAATTTTTTTTTTAACTTTGTAAGGTACATCGAACAGGGTTAGACATATTCAGTTTATCATACTAAATAACACAAACTCATCAAGAGATGAAATAGAAACAAGTAATATTTTTCAAGAGCCTAGAAAAGAATAGTTGTGCTAATTCTAACGAACGAAGCATATGTCCGTCACTCTGGCAATAGCATCTCCAAACGCATACAAGTCAGCTAGTGATTCAAGTGGAAAAGAAAGGTAAAAGTTATCGATTCCATTTCAAAAACTTTCAATTGAAAAATGATTTTTTACGTTATCAAAGTTTTTTTTTGCAATTATTACCGGTTGAAGAGATCGATCATTTGAATAAAAAAAACATAAGTACATTCAACTTTATTTAAAGAATAATAATAATAATATGAGATAAGTAAATTTGTAGATAACACAATCTATTTGCAAGGTTCATGCGCAACAGTAGTGATCACACATCAGAGTAATAATTCAGTGCCCAATTTGTCATATTTCCTCACATTCATGTTTGGACTGTGACTTGTATGTTCACATGCATTTCTTGCACTCACATAATAATAAAATTACTTTTTTTGTTTACAATAAATTTTGTTTGTTTCCTTTGTTTGGAGCTCCACCAAACGGCCCCACTTCCAACACTAATAATGGACTCAAATTAGTTTTTTTTAGTGCATCTATATATCTAGTAGGTGCTTTGTGGGTAACATATAGACAAACATATATTTATGAGAATATGTGTGCACTCCACGTATGTTCGGGAAGTAGCTCAAACTTTTTTACGTTGATTAATATTTCTATCTTTATATGTCTTGCTACATGGTGGCACATTCGAGCTCACTATTCTTGAAATCCAAATGTTGATTCGTACTTTAAACATATCGTATTTGCTCGTCTGAGCTCTGATAATATATTGAACCTCGGAGTTTCTTGTTAGAAAGTAAAATTTGCTAAGTGTAGTAGTTCAAACACTTATATGTGATTAATATTTATATCTTTATTCTACGTGGATTTTATCTTAATACAAAAGTTAATGCATTGTACAGTGTATTGTGTCATGTATTGAGGTATATAAATCAATTAAATAATAGTAATCATTAGGATTTTGAGAACTCATTTCAGTAAGATTACATTTTAAGATGAAATCCTAAACCTCGACAATTTTTATATTTCGCACTCTATTAAATGTTGCACATAACCATTAAGAGAAATTAGTATTGATGTTTTATTGCGTTTTTGTCGTTTTATTACGTATTATTTTTAATATAAGAAATTAGAGTGCAGTGCTAGAAGTATTATATAAACGTAAAAAATTAAAATATTCTGAAAATGATTTATTTCAGTAAGTTTCTCCTTTAGCCCCTGTTTGTTTCTTATTTTTCATTCATAAAAATGAAAAATATAACCGTTATCCATCACATCAAGTCATTAATTTTGAATTTTTATCTCTTGCGTAAGACCCAATAACGACTATATTTTTCATTCTCATTCTATAATAATGTGCACCAAACAGAGTCTTATTCTTTTTTCTTTTTCTTGGAGGTGTGGGTTTTGGACAAAAATGAATATACCAAAAAGAAGAAACAAGTTGCATGATAAAGATAAGATTTTTATGTTGGTGAAGTTGTGTTTGTCTTGATTGTAATGAATATAAAGTTGAAATTACATTAAACAATTTTTCATTTGTTAAGGTTGGCATCTATCTTCCTAGTGACGAATGGAGCAATTTGGTTATGTACAAACTATTATTGGTCGAATAATTATTAAAATAATCACTAGGCCTGTAAATTTATTGGCCTGACGATTTATTTAAGGTATGAAATTAAAGTGGAGTATGCAACTAAAAGAGAGTCGCATGGATGCATCTATCTGACACATATTTGATACGTTCGACTGAACAGAACTATTCAAGACAATTAATGAACTCTTTAATTTTATTCAATCCAATATACAACGTACAATTATTACAAACTAAGCCTCTTTTTAGCTTTAGAAAAAATAGATTTTCAATAAATTTTGATAAAAAAAAAAAGATGAAATTTGTAATTGATAAAAGTTATGAAACTTGTAAAATGAACGATTGAAAATAAATTTTAAAAAATGAACGAAACAAACGTAAACATCATTCAAATCACAATGACAATGGTTGGTTATCCTTTCTATCTAAAGTGGGTATTTAACTAAAAGAGAGCTGTACCTATACCTAACATCCCATGTAGCCTCTAATATACTCACATAAATTTTAAAATACTAAAAAATTTACACTAAACAAAACGTCTCAATCAAATTAACCAATTAATCAATAATATTTTAATATTTAAGTTAAATATTAAAGAATAAAGTTGTCATATTTGGTGACATGGCAGCTTGAAATTCTATCTATATATGATGATAGTTTTGGCAATAAACTTACAAGCCAAGTTTATTTGAATTCTTGATGGCTTCTCTCATTTCTTGCCCTCTCCTCAATTTTCTGCTTATTTCTTTCACTTTTCTCTCATTTTTACTGATTCAAAGTCATGCTTTTGAAGGAAGAAAACCCAAAGAAAGCCATTATCATACTGTTGAAATCAGCTCTCTACTGCCATCTTCAGTCTGCAGCCCCTCCACCAAAGGTTATACATACAAATTCTATCTTTACTTACTCTTGTGCATGCATGTTTATTTATTGATATTAGTGAATATAAGTATTTTAGTTTTCTTAAATATTATGTAATCTTTTGTTGTGGGTCGAGTCTAACCTTGGTCGGAGGATTCCGATCAAGAAGATGTAAAGGGTATGGGAGATCGAGGTTAATGGTTTTTTTACCCTAACTTATGCTTCTATTTTTCTCACATAACACATGCTTGGTTGGGAATAAGAATAAGTTACTTTTAAATTACTTATTTTTTTTTTCATTTTGCAAAGTTATTTTTCTTACCAATAGAAGATCATTTTTTCGAATATAAAACCATGTTTGATACACATTCTTTTAAAATAATATTACACATAAATTCAAAAATTTTCCTTATTTTTCAATCACGTATTTTCTATCAAAACACTATTTAAAATGCATTCTTGGGAGAATAACGTGGCTCAAACAGGCTGAAAGTATATAAAAAGTAATTTTAAAGCATTATTAAACTTTCATATTTACCATAATGATTCTTCCACTTTAATAATTGCAAATAATTACAGATTTTACACTAATTAATATCACAGGTTAAGTTGGCTTCTGCAACAAGTCAATTTTGATAAAAGATTGCTTAATTCAGTAAATTGCAACATGATATCCCATTTCAAAACAAGTCATATTATTAGTTTTATAGTATTAAGAAAAGAATATATCACATTTCATTAAAAACAAATTTTGGAGAAAATATATTTTGAAATAACAAATTTTTTGAAAATTTGGGGTTAAATAATAAAGAATGTTTTTGGACTTATGTATAATATTATTTTATTGAATAATGTATGATTAAAAATAAAATAAAATAAGAAAATAAAATAAGGGAGTCCAAACAAGGACATTAATAATTTAAAGTCTAACCTACTTTCTTTTAGCCAGTAATGATAGGGGTAGGGATAGGGGAGCCAGGGTAGGGGGTTAGGGGTTGGGGGTATAGTCCTAATTTTAAAATAACTATTTTTTTTTTTCTTTTCCTACTTTTGGAGCAATTCACTTATTCAAGTATCAGTGTGTGGCAATGGTCCTGCTTCTTTAATACCTTTCCTTTGATCAATTATTAACCAGAGAAGACCCACTAAACCACTATTTAAACCATGGTTGATATGCATGGCTAAACTAATCCATAGACTTTATATATTTCCCTCGTTTTAACCCGGGAAGCACTATGTAAAAATTTATTGGTAACGTAATCAATTAGACGGGTACTTTTTATTTTTTTTTACCGTCTTCAAGTTCCATACTCCCCCTATAAACTAAAACTATATATGTAACCTCAATCGTTAGGTGAATACTGTTTAGTTAACCTATGCATATTTGAACAACTTCAGTCTTCGTCTTTCTTTCACAAGTATCGGTAAGATGTTGATTATAACATATTATTAGGAAAATGCTCAAATATGTTGTCCTAATTGATCAGGTCCCAGCAAGAGGCCATCCACATTGAAAGTTTTCCACAGGCATGGTCCATGTTCTAAACACAGCCAAGACAAGGCCACCCCATCCCTCGATGAGATACTAGTCCATGACCAGTCCCGTGTTGACTCGATCCAGTACAAGATCAATCCCAACATAGAGACGGAAAAAATTAAGAATAAGAAGGCGGCCCTTCCAGTGGAATCTGGTCAAGCACTTGGCTCGGGAAACTACATCGTAAGCCTTGGCCTTGGAACACCCAAGAAATCCCTATCTTTGATTTTTGACACTGGCAGTGACTTAACATGGACACAGTGTGAACCATGTGCACGCGTTTGCTATGAACAACAAGAACCAATTTTCAACCCTACAGCATCGAACACATATTCAAATGTATCGTGTAGTTCGACTCAATGTTCTCAGCTCTCCTCGACCACAGGAAACAACCCTGGTTGCTCCATCAAAACATGTGTGTATGGCATACAATATGGTGACCAATCCTTCTCTGTAGGATTCTTTAGTAAAGATACATTGACCATATCATCATCAGATGTAGTTCCAAACTTCTACTTTGGCTGTGGCCAAAACAACCAAGGCCTGTTTGGAAACACAGCCGGCTTATTAGGCCTTGGCCGGGACGCTCTTTCTATCGTGTCCCAAACAGCGCAAAGATATGGAAAATACTTCTCATATTGTCTCCCATCATCATCATCCTCAACTGGACACTTGACATTTGGAAAGAGTGGAGTTTCACGCAATATGAAATTCACCCCTTTTGTTGGCTCACAAAGTACATCATTCTATTTCATCGACATTCAAGGAATCAGTGTAGGCACGACTCAATTGCCTATTAGACCATCCATATTCAAGACTGCAGGCACGATCATAGACTCCGGTACAGTCATAACTCGACTTCCTCCTGCAGCCTACGACGCTTTGAGCACTGAGTTCAGGAAACAGATGAAAAAGTATCCAAGTGCACCGGCCTACTCGATATTGGATACGTGCTATGATTTTAGCAAATATACCACACTACACATTCCGAAGATCGTTTTTACTTTTGGTGGCAATGTGAAAGTGGATTTAGCGTTTTCTGGAATACTTATTGCTATTAACTCGTCCCGTGTATGCTTGGCATTTGCGGAAAACAATGATGCCTCGGATGTCGGGATTATTGGAAATGTCCAGCAGAAGACGTTGGAGGTGGTGTACGATGTTGCAGGAGGGCAGTTAGGAATTGCACCTGGAGGATGTTAAAGAACATACATGCATGTACATTCAAGAAAGCAATGAATATAGTGCGTGACAATAAATTAAGACTGAAATGATTCAGTTAAAGAAATATGCAAGTGTCGAAAGAAATTTGCTATATAGGTATGATTTAAGCTTATGTGTAACTGTAAGCAGGAAAATTGATATTTTCTTTATAATCAATACAAGTTCAGATTTTATCCTATTTTTTCTCCTAGTCGTGATAGATTAGGAAAAATAAATCGCGACTGTGTGATAATTTGATCTTGGTATCTCGATTCTAAGGAAAATGCACTAACAAACTATATGACTATTCAATATCTCATACCAACCATGTCCAAGTGTCAACAATGCTAGTGTTGGTGGAACATTAGTCTTAATAGTACCAAGTGGTGTTGAGTTGTGGGACCATATAATATATCTTGTCGTGATAAAATAACATGTTGTAACCATTGAATTGAAGTGTTTTATTTCTTTCGTGTTATTGTATTTATTTAATATTGAACATACTAATTGCCTATGATCACTTGTGATAATAATTTGGGTGCTTGTATAGAGAAATAAAATGTGACAATTTAAATTTTGATCAAAAAAATTTTGTTCACAACCAATGCTTATGTGTTGGTACCTTGTGCTGGAATGTTGCAGTATTGATTGATTTACTATTTGATTTTACGATTTATCCTTATCCCAAAAATAGTCAAATGTAACCAGTATACTTGGAGTGTATTGAACGGAGAGTTTAATTCTATAGTATGAGTATGTGGAGAATTAAATAATGCTTGATCATTGGGTATTTCATTTAAATCCCTGAACAAGATTGTGTATATCTTTTCACGAGTTTAATAGTTATTTGATTGCAATTATTGAGAATAATTTTGATTAATTAAATATCTTGGTGAACTGAGAACTTGAGAATGAGCAGGATAGAAATAAGATTTCGTGTCGGATCTGTTGCCTTGAAAAATGGATTGAGTGATATGCTCAAGTGTTTTGTGTTGAACGGTTATAAATCTGAGCTCAATCGTTAAACTTTTACATCTATGATTAATTAACATGACTGTTGAAAAAGTGATATTTAAGTTAGTGAGAATAATTACAATGGCAAAGTGGTCATTTATGCTTATACATAATTATTGAATCTCGAATGGAGATAAATTATATATAGATTGGATGGTCTCGGATCAACTAGACATTATCTAATTATTTGAGCTTGAATAATATATGTCCAATCAATTTTCTGTGGTAGATCGAAAAAGTTTTGAACTCAATTACAATTATTTAGAAAGTTTTTGGCTTAAGTGTAATTAAATTTTTTGGACTTCATGCGTAACTAATCCAATGGAGGCCCAATTTGACTTTGAGAAGGTTTTTTTTTTCCCCCCCTATAAACATCACCATTATGGAGGCCGAATTCTCCATTGGGAAAACATGAGACACATTTTCCTGGAGGAAAAAAAAATTAAAAAATTAGAAATCTATTTTCTTGATTTTTCTAGATTCATCCAGCCTAGAAATCAATTTTTTAATAAGATGATGCCTACATATCGATATAATCTTCAGTTTTAAAAACCAACTTGGAAGTTTAAATCATCAAATTCTTGAAATAAAAAATTTAAAGTTCATGATCTATGAAGTCGAAAGTTCGTGATTCAGATCGAATTAAGATTTAATTATCGAATTTGTAATTTCTTAATTTGTGTATATTCTTATCCCGAATTCCAATATAATGGTTGTAAGCCATTTTTGTACAAGTTGGGAAGTTGATTTGTAAAAGGAAAACCACTACGCCATATTGTGCTGAAAGCAAACAATAAGCTCTTTCGCAGATTATTTCTTAATTGAACTATTCTTAATTACTCCATACTGACAATAATTAATTTTTATTCTCACTAATTTTTGACTAAAAATGTGGAGGCAATGGAAGTCGTTTTTGGAGCGCCATCATAATCAGACTGACCACAACCTGCACTTTTGTCAATGAAAATTTAAAAATTCAAGAACCCTTTCGAATAATTCAAGCATCAAGTTTCCTCCAAAGACTAACATCTCCACCGTCAACCACCACCACTATAGCGCCACCTTAGATTCGATTTTCTTCCTCAAGGACCCTAACAAAGTCCGCACGAAGACTCCATTTCGAACAGTGCTCAGCTTGTACCTCGACACGAGTAGTCAATCACAACACAAATGACATCTTATCGGACCATAAGATGGCTCGCGAGGACTACAAACAATAGATATTTCCACAACATAGTCACACAGCACGAACACAACTCGCCCGTAAATTAAGCAAATCAACAAAGGAATACTCATTTCTGTGCAAGATAGCAGTATAGACTCTAGGAATACAAATTCATTGCTGTAACTTAAATTCGAGTCCAAGATAAGATATTAAAGTACATTTTGGCCACGTCTTGCCTTTTGGTTTGTGAATAGACAAATCCTAATCCAACCGAAGTAAAACATCCCTTACATTAATGGACAAAAACACGTCGCAATCCATTAATCAATCAAATCCTAGATTTCAATCTTTAATCAAAGCCAAACAGCAACAGAACAAACAAAAATACATTCAAAACTAAGAGTAATAATCTGGCCCACACCCATAAGATAAAAAATATGAATATTGATTGCCACATTTCGTTTCTTCCTTGAATTGGCAATAAGAGGCAAGCTAGGAACTTAAACTCGGGTGGTCATTTACAAAGTACATTCCCATGCTAGTTGCAAAAACTCCTTATTCATATCACCCCTAAAGAATGGTTTGTCACCTTCAAGCAAAAGTGAAACTTGCAATTCAGAATATTGGTCCAACTGCAAGTTTTCACTAGTCACAATTCAAAAGCGACCAGACAATTTTCTTCCAAATAGTTATCAGAAGAATGTGAGGATACTAACGACTATATTTTCAATTTTAATCCAATTAAAATCCCTCCCAAACAAGCTTTAACAAAGGATTATGGTTTCGTCTGCAAATAAGAACACAAGATTAACCAAAAAATAATTTAATTGCCCAAATAGAATCATTAAAGATCACCCAACTTCTAACACATATTTAACCAAGAAAGGCTGAAAATAATACTGCAAATTGTCATTTCTATTATCAAAGCACGTCTGATCGCACCAAGCAAGACAGAATAGGCCAGGGCATATAATTAATAAACGCCATAAGCAAATGCCAGCTTATCATGGCAATTTTCATGTGCCAAATTAGTCTTTAAATGGCATATCATAGTCCATTAACAAAAACACGATATACATATTATCTTCAAGATTTAGAACAATGCTGTCAGCAATTTCTTGCATTTCCATCTGAGACCGGTATATCACACAGCAACTGGAAAATTAAGCAGCAATTAGAATTTTAAACTCTAGTTGAGAGTAAAGAAATTATTTTCAAAGTACAGAAAAATTATTCAACAGTTTCACCTAACAGTTATTATCCACATCCATTACTCTCCATTGAGAATGGATTTCGATTTAACTGATCATTTTTTTCCATTGCCAATGTGAAAATTCAGAAACTTACTTAATCAGAGTAATAAAAGGCCCTCTAAACATCTTCATTTTCACCTCCTCCACTATTCATTGGCAAGACTTTACTGGAAGGCGTAGCACTATCAACAAAGGTTGCAGAACTCATTTCCATTTGACAAATCCTCACCGCCCCAAACAATCTCTCAGGCAACTCCTCCTCAGATTGCGACTCCACCAGAAACCCCATGTCCACAGTCACCGCGGTGACACATCCCAAAGCAAGGCGCAAAATCGCTGTGGCAATAGCTGAGCTACCAATATCAACATCTATTTCCAAATAATTTGGTCCCCTATGATAATAACATTTTAAAGCTTTACCCAATAAGCAAGCGGAATAATTCCCCACCGCAGTTTTCACAAGCCAAGGTCCCTTCACAATTTTATTCACTATCTTGAATCTACTATCCCTAAATGCATCGGACCCATGAATGAATTGATGAAGTAGTGAATTTGGATCGATGGGCTCATCCACTTTACTTGAAAAATAAAATACCGCACTGTGATGATCCCGGCCCGGAACCTGTAAATTTACCGCGAGAATGAAGGTTTTGGATGATTTTTCCGGGGTTTTCGAGCTTCTCAGAGCAGCCATTACACGGTTATCGGGCCTGGAAAGAACATGATCGATCTTGGAATTGGATCGTAGCCAGTCGACTCCGGCCGGGTTCAGCAACCAATCGCCAGCCGGCACTTTGGATTTCTTGGCAAAGTAATTGGGTCCCCGAAGAGAGAATACTTCACCTGGTGGAGAGGCCCAGCCGTTGGATCCATTCTGGAGGTCCACGTGTTTTAAGGATCCCCCATTTATCGACTCCTCTCTCCAGTCTTCCACTGTGGCGGTTGCGGCGGCCGTATTTGAGGTCGCGGTGGCGCTACGGCGGTGGTGGTGCTTTTGTTTGTGTTTTATCGGGCACATTATTTGGTTATTTGGGTTTTTCCTTGTTTAACAGACTTTTGTTTCTCCCTGCACTGAAATTGGAATCTCTGCCGGGATTCGTTAGGCCCGCAGCTCAGAGGTGATGGTGGGGATTGGAGTCGGTGGTGGGGCTAAAGGAAGAGGCGGATACGCATGTGCCCTTGGGATTCTCGGAAACTACAAGAGAGCCATAATATAGTACAATTGTTTTGTTGGTCCACAATCTATAGGACTTGTTGCAAATGTGTCTCAACATATTTTGTTAGCCGCGTAAAGTCCCCAACTTATTTGTTTTGGTGCGTTGTTTTTGTTCGGTGTTGGTCATCATGGACAAAATCCATTCATCGACTGTTATAAAGTCAATTTTTTTATTTTATGAAAAGGCATATTATACCCTTATTTACGGTTAAAATAAATAAAATAGTATCCCTTCTCTAATAACTCTATTAAATCTCGATCGAACCACTACAAGGCACCTTGATCCAACCACCACAAGGCACGAGCACACCAACTCCCACCAGCAACATCTTGTTGTGACCAAACTACTCCTAGAACTAGACTTTGATAGCGTTGTAACTACTTTTAAACTTAGTGTCAGCCTTTCGAAATTATATCGTTACGTTTAAAGCCAACCAATACACCATCAAGTTGCTTTAGTGTGTGTGCACTAACCTACATAAGTTAGAGGAAAGCAATGCAATGGGAAGGTGGACAGGAGTTCGATTAACGAAGGAAATCGGAGTTCCATCTGGTTGCTTGAGTTATCGAATTTCTTCCCCTCTAACTTGATTTTTGTAATTCTTAATGTTGGGTTTTGATACACAATAAATTCGGGATATGACGTTTAAACGATTGGATTATTTTTCAGAAGCTTCGATTGATGAGTGAAATATTTATCGACATCACAATTGATTTTCATATCAACCACACATTTTTTAATAAAATAATATTACACGTTAACTCAAAAAAATTTCCTTCTTTTTTAGACATACATTCTCCAAAAAATTACAATTCCTCTCATTATAATGTGGAATAATGAAGGCCAAATGGGAGCTAATTTGGACCACTGGAAGCAACTATTAATTTTTGTTGCTTGTGATCCGTTCATAGATGGATGGCCCTTTAATTTGTTCGACCGCTTTGTGTTATGTCTTCGCCCAAATTTGTGTTTGGTTCATCCCTTTGCCTCACCCTAAAACTATATATATTAGCCTCTTGTTTGTGAAGAAGCCATGTTTTGCAAGAGAGAAAAAGAGGGTAGTCGATTCTTGGTGAATTTGTATAAGTTAATCCATTACAATAGCTGAATTTATAGCTCTTTCATCGTGCAGCAAAGAAGTATCCATTGTAGTAATGAGGCCATAGTGGTGGCAAATATCGTCTAAGGAAAACAACGCACTCTAGTCACGTGCCTCGAAACTTATTATTCTACCTTCAAGGTTTTTGCTTGATTTCAAAGGATTCTTCAACTTCAAGTCGAGTTTAATCATTTATTCAAAAGAGAAAGCATCAATATACAATAATGCCTTACGTAATATACATGCCATTTTAATAGATACTTTGACAAGAAATTGTGAGTTGTGACTAATGGTGCTACAAAATTCAAGATCTGTGGAGACTAATATGCTGGAAAAAAAAATACATTGAGGATCAAGTTTCTATAATGCCTATAGGTTGGACCAACACTGCAATTTTCCCTTTGTTAGACTTTGATTGCCAATTTGGTTTTTGGCGTGCCACATTAAACACGTTTTCCATTATTCTGCAAAATTGTTAATCAAATAAAAAGGAAATGAAATCTCTTAAATTTTCACATCGTGTCAAAAAAAATCTGAAATAACAATTTCTGTTTAAAGTGACATCATGCATGAAATTTGAAGAACACGAATCTTTTTATCGAAATTTACTCTTAATTAACTTGTAAATTTAACTTAAAAGAGAAAAAGAAAAGTCGATTCGAGAGTAGAATATATCCAAAAGAAGGGATCAATCAACCAAGATATGTTACAAGATCATATAATTGTTTATATTGCGGATTTGTTGGGCAATTCTAGTGGGTTACCAACCAAATGTTCCACGGCTAAAAGTTGCAAGAAGAATACAAAAAAATATCTAATATGGCTGCCTTTTTATAACACTTGGATTTTAGCAACAAGCATTCCCACTATACAACAAGTAGCATAGCAAAAAATAATCTATTATTGTAGATAAATTATGTTCAATAGGGTACAAGTGTAAAGTGACTTGTGTTAGGTCACGATACGGCTTGTGGGAGCTTAGTACGATCCATAATTTTTGTTAGCGGTGTTGTCATGGTCACTTATAAAACTATGAACAATTAATAAATTTATTATAAACTAAGAGTTTGTGTGTGACGTTTGGAACGTTTAGGATTAACTTGATATGGATCCATTCGAGTTGTTTCATAGGTAGAAATTTCAGAGTTGACGACAATGATGCGTTTGTGTTACTTTAATAGGGAAGTTAGCAATATTTCGAGTGACAATGAAAGAACTAATGACAATGACACAATTATATCTTAAGCATAGCTATTAGCACGCTAAAGTGTCTGTTGTGAGTTTGACTACATTGTTGTTATCACATGTTTATGTGAATTAGACAACGATTTTTATATGAACGAGTTACTTTAATAAAGAAATCGATTATTCTCAAAAGAACTATCTCCATTTAATCAAAAGCACTTTGACATGTGATTAATGGTCCATTTGATATGGCAATCTTCGTTTGCTTCTTCTTCTACTTTTAGTAGAAAAGTTTAATGAGCAAGTTACTTTAATTAGTGTTTAGATACTAATTTCTAAAGAGCTTTTCCTTTTTCGAATTTTTTTTTTATTTAGAAAAAGTCACATTGGACAATTTTTCTTTTAAGTTCTTTTTACTAAAAGATTTTTTTATTATTATAAAACTAACCAATCGTGTTTAGAAGTAGTTTTTGATTCTCAAAAACTCCTTTCGATTTTTCAAAAGTCATACCAGACGAGTCCTGAAGGTAGAACATTCTTCCTTGGTCACTAATCCACTTCATAGAGGCTTTTTTTTGGGTGCTTACTAACTCAATTTAGCAATTCCTTGCTATCTGAGTTAAGCTCGAGTTAATAGAGATTGATGTTGAACTTGATTCTACAGTACGTTCGATAACTTCAAGAGACATATATTGAGGAGGTGATTAGAATAACACTAATCTATTTTTAATGTCTAATAAAATCAAAAGATTATTTAAATTAATAACAAACCTATTACCTTTTCTTGCTCATAATTAATTGAAGCCATAGTGGACAGCGTGCAGTTGTTGCAAGAAAATAACTTCAAGCAGAATCATTACATTTTTGTTACTTTAAGCACTTCCATAGAGAATACCTGAAGAAAAACTTTTGACTCTTCTTCAAGTACAAGTAGAATTAAAGTCATCTCCTTTAAGGTAAGATGACCCTTTCAACCTCTTCATTTTTTTGAAAAATATACCTTGATAAGTAGCACAAGGTGAAGTATTAGGCAGTTAGGCGGCTATCTAAAGTCCCCCAATTTATCGATAATCGACATCAAACATTTTGGTGAACATGAACGGTACTACTGTTAGGACTTCCGTCTCAATCACCAACACATTGATTTCAATCAAAATTATCAACTATTGTACACCTAGCGATCATTTGCTCCAATATTTTTTTATTATCATTCTCAAAAAGGCTCATTTATCATTTTGCCTAAGGCCCCAAATTGCTTGAACTGCATCTACTAAGAATGTAGAGAAATGGGACATGCAACATATCGATCAAGTCAAGTAACTAAAGCACGGGAAACTCATGAGCAGCTAAAATTGGGACTTCATATTCCAATATCCTTTCAGAAAGAATGGTATTATGTTGAATTACATATCGAGAGTTAACAAGAACAGGACTGTTATAAACTTATAATCATTAAGAAAATTATAAGGAAGACATGACGTGGTTGACATTTATCGACAAATGCTACATGAACCCACTCAACAACAGTAATGGAGATCAAATGGTAACCACAGCAACAAAGAGGTGTATATGATAACTACTTGGAATTTGTAACCTCCTTCAGTATGGCATTGCATAAATCCATTCTAGGGATTTTAATTGAACATGTGAGCTTATATGTGAAATATTGTATATTAAATAAAAGGCTATCAATTTTGGTTAAGCCCGTTTAAAGTGATTTAATAAGGTTTCGATATTTTGGGCTTTGAAGATTCCAATTAAAGTATGTGATTATATATGTAGAGATCGGGCATGTTCCTAATTTTATGATTGGTCGAATTAAGTCAATGGGCCATTAGTATAAATATACGGTTATGGTCCCCAGATCACAAGTTCTATTCATTCTATTCTGATTCCCATCTTCAGAGAGAAACAAAAGAACAACGTGTTGATTTGGAAAACTAAAACCACATGACTTGTTCATTGCGATTACCATGTCTGATTCATGTACGCTTTTGCTTCAATTCTCAAGTTATTGATGATCCAACATGAACGATTCTTATGATGGTAAAGAATGATTATTTTCATCCAACAAGTGATATCAGAGCATCTTCATGTTGAATAATCGAGAATCGAAATTTTAATTTCATTCTTGTGATAATTACGTTATTTTCGAATTTAACAATTCCGATTTTTATTTTTGTTAAATTTGAAAATTATTCAGTCAAAGTTTCAGATTTTCAAATTTAAAAAAAAAAAAAAAAATTCCGGCAGCCACGCAGCGCTGCACCGTAGTAGTGCCGTCGACGACAGCAAGTTGCACCGGCACCGCACGGTGTTGTGTTAGTAGCGCTGCAACAGCACGCACGCACACTCACTGGCGAGCGCTAGTTCCGCTAATATGGGGTGGTGGTCCCCCGTTATTTCCTGTTTAATTTTTAAGATTAGGGTTTAGGTGAATTTTGGGGGCGGGAACTTGGGCTGAAAATTTGAAATTTTGAGGTCCTTGGTTGCAATTTTAAATTAGGGTTTAGTATTTAATGTTTCAGCCCCTACAGTTTAAAACTTTGGTTATTCAGCCCCCAAAGTTATAATTCACTCAATTGGGCATTTTAAAATTTCGAATTTAATAAATCAGTCCCTAAAGTTTGAAAATTAATTAATTTGTGCTATTAAAGTTCTGAATTTTGTAATTAAGCTCCTAAAATTTCTAATTTGTTTTAATTGGCACCTAAAATTTTGTA
>CAIGRB010087543.1:0-11369 GCA_903798255.1 Fraxinus quadrangulata | reverse complement strand
AAGCAAGAAGCTATAAGTACAAAAAAATAAATCTCTCTACTACAATTTCTTCCGGACAAGCGCTAAATATCTGTTATGAACAAAGAATGGCTTGAAAAGCAGCAAACAAAATGTTGTTTCTGTTATCATGCCAATTTTCAATAAGACATCTTAATTTTCAACCAAGTATGAGATCATAATTCATAGACACCTCTGTAAGAACTTGTACAGGACTATGGGGGAAGAACTTCACTTTCAGAACCAAAAAAAGTGAGTAATGTTCTTCATTATGAATGTTGTTTTTTTAGTTTCTGGATCATAGCTATAAAATTTTGACAAAAATTGTTATGAAACAAACAAGATACCATAATTACTCTAATATCACTTGTTATGAATTTGGATCGCAAAATAATAACGTTAATGAAATAAATAGGAAGAAAATAAATACCAAAATTTATGTAGAAACTCAATGCGAGAAAAAAGCCATGGGCAGAGGAGGAGAAATTCACTATTATCAATAGCAATTGCGTTTACAAGATGTAAAGATCTCAATACACTCAATTGAAATCTAAATCTCTCAAGATATTATATGAATCTTGCTTTTCTATACAAGTCGTGTCTTATATATATACGAATCCTAGAGAACAAGTTGTAGAAGAATAGGCGTCCAAAATTGAGTCAAAAAAGGAAAATGGACTTGGGCCCGATAAGCCCGTCGCTTGAGCGATAGGCGAGCGACATGACAGCGCTAGGCGAGCGACCAAGTTTCGGGTTCGGTCGAGCGTCCAACCAGTGCTAGACTAATGAAATTACGGCTACTTTTTCCTCAGGTCCATAATTTTGATCTCTTTAAGACCACTCCAATTTA
Source organism: Fraxinus quadrangulata (assembly GCA_903798255.1). Taxonomy (NCBI): domain Eukaryota; kingdom Viridiplantae; phylum Streptophyta; class Magnoliopsida; order Lamiales; family Oleaceae; genus Fraxinus; species Fraxinus quadrangulata. Next base: position 10,522 of record CAIGRB010087543.1, on the reverse strand, counting down.
GACTCCAATACCCACTAGAATTAGGTCAAATCACAACAAATCTCTACCTTGAACCAAGTTCCAACACAAGAAATTTCAAGTCACAACTCCATCAATAAACAGCACCAATCCTCTTCCAAACAAGTTCCAATAAACTAAATCAATGACAAACACCCACTAAATTCAAGCAATGTTCAAAATTAGCAATAAGAAGTAGTTTGTCATCATATCAGAAGGATTGTCCTTTGTATCAATCTTGCTCACTACAATATCAACACGAGCAATCGCATCACACACAAAATGATATCTTATATCAATGTGCTTAGTTTTCTCGTGAAACATCTGATTATTTGTCAAGAAAATTGCACTCTGATTATCACAAAATATTGTGGACATCTGCAAATCTTCACTGATTTCACCAATCAATCCTCTCAGCCATATAGTCTCCTTACATGTCTTTGTAATGATCATGTATTTTATTTCTATTGTAGACAAAACTACTGTATTTTGCAAAGTAACTTTCCAGCTAATATCATAGCCTACAAAGGTAAATACACACCCAGTAAGTGATAGCCTCCTATAAAGATCTCATGCACAATCTGAATTCACATACCCAATGATTCCATGTGAATTTCTACTAAAATGCAAACAATCATTAAAAGAGCCCCTCAAGAATCAAAAAATTCACTGCACTGCTTTTCAATGTTCTTTGCCAAGATTTGTCATGTATCTGCTAATTGCACTAACTACATGTGCCAAATTAGATCTTGTACAAACCATAGTATACATAAACGAATCAATTATACTGGAATAAGGAACCCGAGACATATAATCAATGTCTTCATTTGACTGAGGACACAAGTTAGATGATAATTTAAAGTGAGTAGCTAAAAGAGTACTGAGAGCCTTCACATTCATCATATTGAATCTTTCAAACGCATTTTCAATGTACCCCTTCCGACTCCAATACAACCTGTCAATTTTTCTATCCCTCAAGATTTTCATACCCAAATCCTTCATATCAAACTCCTTACTGAGTTGAAACTTCACTTTTCTGACCTCTATTTTATCTTTGGTTGCTATGAGCATATCATCAACATATAATAACAAATATGTAGTCGATCAACTATCCTCCTTTTGGAATTACACACAACTATCATAATTATATCTAAAAAAATCATGAGTAGTCATAAATGAATCAAACATCTTATACCACTGCATCAGTGACTGCTTTAGTCCATACAAGAACTTCTTCAAAAAGCACACACGGTCTTCTTTCTCAAATATTGTGAAACCCTCTGATTGTTGCATGTAGATGCTCTCCTCAGGTTTTCCATGTAAGAATGCTGGCTTGACATCCATTTGCTCAAACTCCAAATCATTCTTAGCCACCACTCCAAGTAAAACCCGAATAGAACTATGCTTCACAATTTGTGAGAACACATCTATAAAATCAACACCTGGAATCTGAATGTAGCCTTTTGCCACCNAACACCCATTTGCAGCGAACAACCTTTTTACCTCTAGGTAATTTCATCAAGTCTCAAGTGTTATTTTTGTTCAATGACTCCATCTCCTCCTGCAGTAATCATCCATATGCTAGAATCACTGCAACTGATTGTCTCTAAATATGTAATATGCTCTTCAGTGGAATCAATGTCTTCAACCACACTCAATGCATAAGCTACCAAATTTGCTTCCCCATACTTCTGTGGAGGTCTAATCTAGCTGCAAGGTCTATCCTTAGCTATTGAATACTGTGGTGCTGGTAGTGTAAGCAAAGTAAGCAAGATATTACTGTCTGTCAACCCCGAACTGGATTGATATATAGTAGACTGTTTTGTAACATTTAATTGTTCCTCTGAACCAATTTTCAACTCCACCTGAATTGAACAATTTTAGTCCTCAATTTTATCAGAATCCCCAATAGGTAAACCATGAACCATAGCAAATTCATCAAATATTACATCCCTACTAACAACCACATTTCTTGTCTCAAAACACCACAATTTATACCATTTCCTACTTGATTTATACCCAAGAAAGATGCATTTTCTATAAGCTCTAACTTTCCATTATCCACATGAGTATAAGCAGGATACCCAAAAATCTTCAAATCAGAATAATAAAAATGTTTAACAGACCATACATCTTCTAGTGTCTTTTTATCATTAGCAGTTGAGGGTGAGCGATTAATCAAAAAACAAGCTGAGTAGCAGTTTTAACCTAAAAAGTCTTAGACAACCTAGAATTTGAAATTATGCAACGAACATTTTTCATCAAAGTTCTATTCATCCATTCTGCCACACCATTCGGTTGAAGAGTTCGAAGCACTATCAATTATCTCAAGATGCCTTCAGCTCTGCAGAAGCTATTGAATTCATCTGAACAAAACTCCAACACATTATCTGTGTGTAGACATTTCACCTGCTTTTCAGTATGCTTTTCTACCAATATTTTCCACTCCTTGAAGTTCCCAAATGCGCCGCTCTTCTGTTTCAAGAAGAATACCCAAACTTTCCTGAAAAAAATCATCATTCACTATCAACAAGTAATAATGGCCTCTTTTTTAGGTACCATGGTCGGTCTCAAAAGATCTGAATGGATATATTCAAGTGTTCCCTTCGTGTTGTGTCTTCCTTTCATGAATTTGACTTTTCCAAAGACACAATACTCACAAAAATCTATTTTGCTGGTCTTCTACCCATCAAGAAATCCTCTTCTACTCACCTCTACCATGTCATTCTCACTCATATGCCAGAAACACATATAACAAAGTTTAGTAATTTCATCATATGTCAAAGAAGAAGTAAAAACTGTTGCATCCTCAATTACTGTGAAACTATGCAAAATATATAACTATGTAGAGCTTTTATGTTCATTCATAACAACAAGAGTACCCTGACTCAATTTCAAAATTCCACATTCACCATTGTATCTACAACCATTTAAGTCAAGTGCACTCAAAGATATGAAATTCCGCTTCAGTTCTGCAACATACCTTATATTTGTAAGTATTCTGATAGCCCCATTGAACATTCTGATTCTGAATATACCAACTTCGATAATTTTACAAGACGAGTTGGGAATAATAACTGCACCTCTCAAAACTTTTTCATAAGTTGAAAATCAGTCCTTATTGTGATACATATGAAAAGTGCAAGCAGATCAATAACCCATTCCTCACATGGTTTGGAATCCATGTCCGAAATCATAAGAAGCTCTCCTTCACTTTGCCCATCTTCCACAACATCAGCCTCCGTTGTATTAACATGTTGCTTCATTTTCTCAGTAGCACTGGCAACTTTATTTCTGCTTTTCAAAGCATAGCAATAAGCTCTAATATGACCATTCTTCTTACAATAGTGACATGTCTTCTCAACATATCTAGATTTCGATCCGCCCCTCATATTTCTGCTAAAATTCTTATCTATATTTCTCAAATCATCTAACAAGATGTCTCATCTTCTCCTAAGATAGTAAAACATTATTGGCCTCTTCCACGGTGAGAGTATCCTGAATATAAAGAATAATATTTGTAAAAGCCACATATGATGGCAGAAAAGAATACAACAACAACAACATCAACTCCAAATCCTCCTCGTCATACTTAACTTCCAATGTCTCCAAATTGGCTACGATTTCTTTGAACATAGTTAAGTAATCATCCAATAACCCACCTTCAGACATCCGGTGAAAATACAAGCACTGTTTCAAGTGTAGCTTGCTGGTCAAGCTCTTTATCACGCAAAGTTGCTCCAACTTCAACTACAATACAGTAGTACTTGTCTCCTTTAAAATATTCTGAAGAATTTGATTTGAAAGATATAGATAAATTTGAGATTGAACTTTCCGATCACTACGCTGCTTTTCATCCTGTATCCAAGTAGTAAGCATCTTATCAGTCAAGCAAAGCTTCCTCCAAATCCATCTGCACTAGAACCACTCACATCTTCACTTCTCATTAGGTAAATCTCGTATTTCTATCCAACAATTGGATATCATACTTCATTATCGTCATGTGGAACAATCAACGTTACTTTGATACCATTTGTTAAAAAACAAACAAGATACCAGAATTGCTCTTATACCATTTGTTATGAATTTGGATCGCAAGATAATAACGATAATGAAATAAACAAGAAGAAAATAAATACCAAAATTTACATGGAAACTCAATACAGGAAAAACTACAGGCAGAAGATGAGAAATCCACTACAATAAATAGTAATTGTATTTTCAAGATCTCAATACACTCAATTGAAATCAAAGCTCTCAAGATATTGTGTGAATATTATTATTTTTTATACAAGTCATGCCATATATATATATATATGAATCCTAAAGAACAAGTTGTAAAAGAATATGAGTCCAAAATCGCGTCAAAAAACGAAAATTGGCCTGGGTCGGGCGATTGGCAGTGTCAGGCGAGCGACCAAGTCTCGAGTTATTTTCTACCGGGCTTGCTCGTGCGTCTAGCTAGTGTCAGACTAGCGAAAATGTAGCGACTTTTTCATTTGATCCATAATTTTGATCTCTTCAAAATCACTCCAATATAGACTCCAATATCCACTAAAATTTGGGTCAAATCACAACAAAAACAATGAATTATATCTCTTTTTATTGTTTATATATATCATATAAATACAATTGAGGGTTTTGTTACTTGACAATATATTTCCTTCCATAGAGGTTTCATTAACAATATATTAAGGACGCCATATGTGACCAACCTTCTTGGACACGAATTTCAAATATAGCACTGTGATCATAAGAAGGCAAAGTTTAAGAAGACCAGATTGAATCAAGCTTTCTGAGAAGCTAGGACTGAATATTTAAGAATAGCTTCAAGTCTTAGCTTTTTTTATCTCTAGTAGGAAAGGTTTCCAATAGGACTCCATTTTTGTAAAAATGGAAAAGGAGCAGAGTCTGCAACAAATCAATTTATTGAAAGAAGAGGATGCAGTGAAGATAAGGCACATGGCATAGGTGTGCTGTAGGTGTGTAAATATTGTGGTAATCGTAAGAAATACTTTTGAATGAAGTTTTACAAACGAACAACTTTTTCCACTTTCTTGTTTTATCATTCCTCAGCTGATAGCTATTATCTGTGTCAGTTTTAGGAACAATTCTTATGTATGCATGAACTGAAAGATCTTCCAAAACATAAAATCCAAGTGAAAGGCACTAAGAGATGTTACTCTAATTCATAGCCCATCAGCAACATCAGTTTGTTCGCCATATTCATTAAGTACCTGCAACGATAGAAAAATTTTAAAGTTCATATATTTACTTATTTATAATACGTGTTGTTCCAGGCAACTATAGTGTCGAAGATAGAGCCATTCTAATACTAGCTAGAAATATTCAAGATCCACAACAGGAACTCTAGGAACAACATAGAAATGGGAAAAGTAACTTCTTTACATTTATAAATAGACCAGCATTTGTAACTGTTCCAAAAAATTTAGACGAGGCAATACGTCCTCAAATTCAACTGAAGAGACACTTACATTTGCTTTAAGAGTATAACTTGGGCTTCTTGATCACCAGATCCCTTGCATTATTTTGCAAAGCCGTGCTCTATGTACTTGCAGCTTCCACAAGAAGTTCGACAGAAGTCCACAACAATTAATGAATTTGACTCTTTGGCTTTTTCCAGAACACTAAGAAATTCCTCATGTGTCTTCTACTCTCTTACACGATCAACTGGACAAAGCTCGTCATCATCAGATAATTCTTCAACGTTTTTCATCAGGCATACTTTTGATTCCAAATAATTTGGACACAGAACCTTTATTTATTACGACTTTAACTCAATTTCAAATTTTCCACTGAATTATTGCTTTCAAGTGGCACAAGTCAATAATTTTCCACGGTACGAAGATTACTTTTGCTAACAGCCTAATAATAAAACAAACAATTTTACCCTGCAGCAGCTAGGAGCACTTCTATAATTACTCAGAGATTCACCCAATTCATCTAATAATTTGAAGGAATGACGAAAAGGAGTACACTTTCTAGCTATTACTTACTCTGTCTCCACATATTGAAGGAAGAAAGAGCTAGAACGTATATAGTCTACAGAGACACTCCCCTAACTAAAATTTTAACTCTTTGTTAGGACTGATCAGCAGAAACTTAATTTAGTAGACCATCTGGAATTGATGAACTGGTGGAAAATGTTAGAACTTTTTGAATCTTTAAATTTTATAAAATTAAAAAACCTAATTACTTTATTGCCAGATTTTCCATGTCAAATCATCAAGAAAGTTAATAGTGCAGAACATACCTTAATTTTTTTGGGAATAATTCTTTAATATCGGATTTTGATTTCGGATCTTGAATCTTGATTATTGACTCTTGAGTTCTTGATCTTGATTTTAACTTCTTGCTCTATAATCTTAATTGTCTTATTCTTCAATTTAATTGATTCAATCATTTTTCTTTATTCTTGATTCTTCTTTATGGTTTTTTTTTCCTCTTCAATATGTTTTCTCTTATATTCTTGAATTGATAGGATGACATAAAAAATGAGAAGTTGCATATGAATTGGGGACCATAACCATATTTATAGTTTCCATATGTATTTAGCTTATCATCAAATACAACCCTAATGGATCCGATCTCTACACATATAATCCGACCTACATTTTATTTATATAGCCTAAGCACAAAAATTTAATTCTTTATTAGATCAATTTAATTGGGCTCAAATTTAAGATAGTTTTATACACAATTAATTACATATGCAGACCCACATGATAAATTAATAAACTCAACAATCTCTCACTTGGACTACATATGTGACCTTATAAGTGTGTATAATCTTATAACGTCAAAACTTTTGCTATCATAACCAAAAGCATTTTCGAACAATTTCGTCCATTAATTGTATCAATATAAGATCAATTCGATTTTCGTTACAAAAATCATAACTAAACCCTCAATGATCAGGTACATTAACACAATCAAATGACAAACATCAAGTGTAGATGTGTAGCATAAAAATTACATGTGATGTGATCCAAACATGTCTATTTCCAACTGGTCCTACCTTATTCTTTAATGAGATTAACTATAAACTTTAAACAAAGTAGAACCAAACTGAATACTTTATTTCTGAAATAAACCAAATATCTGACATTTTATCAAAAGATGCAACACCCATGTAAGTATTATGCTCATGAAAGACCTTAGGTGGTAATCATTTAGCAAATGAATTCATGATTACGATGTTTGTCTTAATATGCTTTATAGAGATCTAACCACTTTGAATTGTTTTCTTGACAACTAATAACTTAATGTTTATAAACTTTGGCATCATCAAGTTCATGTTGGAATACAAGACTGCTATTGTCACAAATTAACTAAAGTGGTCTTTCAAATCCATCCAAAATATGCAGCCTAATGACAATATTTTTCAATCATATTCCATGATCAGAATATCCAATGATCTCCGATTGGTCAAATTTTCCTGAATGTGATCTTGTAATCCTTAATTTTCTATAGATATCAAATAATCTAATGCCTGCTTTCTAAATTTTCATCTCAAAGTTAATTAAATATCTACTCAACATTCAAACAATGAATACTATATCCAGATGTGTGCAAACTTAAGTATACATTAGATTCCCAATTGCTGAAGTACAAGGAATTTTCTATATTTTCCTTATTTAATTTTATCCTTGGGGCATTAATTGTGAGTAAACTTGTCTCTCTTAGTAATAGGTGTATCGCCTGGTTTACATACATGCATCCCGAATCTCTTAAAAATCTTATCGATACAGCTCTTTTGTGATAATCTAAAAATACACAGAGAATTATCCATGTGTGTCCAGATCCTTAATACAAAATAGGTGTCACTAAGATTTTTCATTTCAAAATTCGATGACAGAAATTCCTTGATTTCGTACAATAAGCTTATATCATTATAAGTAAGCAGTATGTCATTTACATACAATACCAAAAAAATATGTTTATTCCCACTAAACTTGTGATATGCAGAATTATCAACTAAATTCATCTCAAAACCAAATGAGATAATTATTTGATGAAATTTGTGATATCATCACGGGAAACCAGTTTAAGCCCATAGATGAATTTATTTAATTTGTAAACTATTTTTTGTAGTTTAAAATCAAAATGTGTCACAAATGTCATAATTGTCCTAAAAGAGTCTTTCATAGAAATCGGAGAAAAAATCTCTTTAATATCAATGACTTCTTTTTTAGTAAAGTTATTTGCAACAAGACAAGTCTCGTATCTCTTCACGTCACCCTTCGAATCCCTTTTGATTTTAAATATCCAATTACAACCAATAAGTTTCGCATCTTCACGCAATATAATAAGTTCTCAAATGTCATTGTTACTTATGAACTTTATCTCTTTATGCATGACATTAATTCACTCTTTAGAATTATTCCTTTGCATGAATTGATAAAAGTTGATTGATCAGTTCTTCTTCCATCAATTCATGTCATCCTTATTTTCTTCGACAAAGACTACAAAGTCATTCGGAATTGTCTTTCTCCTTTTTATAATGGATTTGCTTATGACATTTGTTCTTGAAATTATTTTTTTTTCTTTTTTCTTTTTTAAATTGATTTGGTTATTTCTTTTTTTCTTTTATTTTTTTTGGTTTTTTTTTTTTTTTTTTTTTGGAACAATCTCTTGATTGTATATAGGGGATTTTTGTAATATTGTCTTGATTCGAAATTGTTTCTTGAACAAGAACTGGAGTAAGAATTTGTCTATGGTCCTAATCATTATCAATTGCAACAAAAGAAATATATTCATATTCTTCCTCCAAAACAAAATCCTGAACCTTATAACCTTACCCCCCCTCCCCCGGCAAACTCTACATTCTCAAGGAATCAAAAAATTTTCATTTCGAAAATTGACCTAATAATAGGATCTTTAAAAAAAAAAATTTGTAACCCCTTAACAATTGTTTTATTTGAAACTTTGTTGAGAATTTAAGCTGTAATCTTTAGTGTTTCTACCTATAAAGATGTACTGTGGGATGATTTCACATTCTTCTAGGAATTTAGCAAACGGCTCTGGACATTGTTCTCCTGATCCGTCATATATGTCTTAGTATTTACCACTATGGTAATATCTGACTTGTTAAATTCTTTTGCAGAGTTATTTTTCAACTTGAGCCTTGTATGCCTTGAATATGTTCAGTATTTGAGATTTTTCATAGAAGAGATATGTGTAGTCATAGTGAGAAAAATTCGTTTATGAACATAATAAATTATTGTTGATCATTTCAAGAAGTCAAATTGAATGACCCACAGATATCCGTATGAATTAGTTCTAAGACGTTTGAAATCCTATTGGCACCTAATCTCCTTATATTTGTTTGTTTTTCCTTAATGTAATTAACATAAATTCTTATATCTGAAAAATTAAGGAATTCAAGAATTCTTTCTGACGAAGATTTTTCATTCTCTTTTAAGAGATTTGACATATCACTTGTACCATAACAAAGCATAATTCTCATTGGTTAATTTATGTTTAATACCACATGAATTCACATTATGGAATGAGCTCATTAAGAGCTTATTTTTCCTTTTAACAACTATAACTGACCTTAAATTAGTCGAATTGTGCAAGAATGGAAATTGAAACTAAATGCACGAGCAAGTCATCAGACAACTCAATCTTTAATGCTTTTAGTTTTGAACTAAGATGAGATATCTACATGGTGTACTCCCTTATGTTTTCTTTACCCTTATACTGTAGTGAAATTAAATTCGTCAAAAGGCATGCTAGTTTTGGCCTTATTGTCTTTTGCAAAACGTTTTTCAATTTCATCAAGAAACTCTTTCGCAATAGTTATTTTAGCGCTCATAAATGTTACTGGAAAATAATTGATTAGTTGACTGTTATGATATTATAGAAGTAGATGGATTAACAAAATAGAAAACTTAAACTTAAATAACATATTCACATAGGAATCCGTATTGGACAATCAATAATTTCAAATAATGATGAACCCCATCAAGAGACCAATCACAACGTAGATATTTAGTCTTTGACAGAAATACCAACTTGTAATTGACACTATTAGTGTAGTAATCAAATATTGACAATAAATCCGATCAAACATCAAGTTTATCTTTGGACCGACTCAATGTTCACATAATAGAAAACTTTACAATGTCACATATTTATTATCAGATGTATGTGAATAATTTGGCCAAATATTAACTTTCATTTGAGTCGATCAATATTCGTATGAATTACGTATACACAATATTCCTAATATTTCAAATAAATTAATTTAGGCAATAGAGGTTACTTTGGTAACATTTTGCTTCAACTAATTTATTTTAGAAAATTAGTAATCTGAAATAAATTTTAGTTCCGGAATTTGAAATTTGATTATCCCCTTAATCTTTTAATTTGAAATCTAAAATAAACATGGGCTCTGCTGCGTAAAATCCTCTGCACGAAGAGAAATCGAACTAAGAGAACCTTTTTTGTGTCTTCCAACAGGGCTAAAAAAAACCTTCAACTTTGGAGGTCAAAATTC
>CAIGRB010087518.1:0-19672 GCA_903798255.1 Fraxinus quadrangulata | reverse complement strand
AGAGGAAAATGGGAATATATGGGGGTGGGACAGAGAGCGGGGAGGATTTATACGTTCGAATTTTGAAATTGGGTTTTGGTTAAGTGCGGGAAGCGAGAGCTTTTACTTGGTGGGATTGGCCACGTGGCAAGTGATAAGTAGATAATGTTTGCAAGTGGTCATAGAGCAGTTGGAGGATTTATGGGAGATTTGCACCTTCAGCCCTCAATCTATTTCAATTGTCGCACTTAGGGACCAAAGTTACAATTTTCCCTAAGGGCCTGTTTGATAGGCCATTATTTTCCATGAAAAATGGAAAACAAATTCCAACTTCCACTTTTGCCTTATTTGATACACTTTATTTTCCATAGAAATTTTTTTCCACATTTAGCTCATATGCTCACCAATTCCTTGGTTTTGTGAAAAATCAATTCCCACCATCCAGCTTTTTTTTAAGCAATTGGAAAAAACTCTAAATACAATGATAAAAAAATTATCACTTTTATTGACAATTTTCATGCAAAACATAATCAAACGAATTGTGAAAAACTATATCAATAAAAAATAATTAATTATAATTTCCAGTAAAAACAATTTTTAGGCAATTCAATTCTCTATAGTTCATTTTCTTTCCACCAATTTTCCACATTTGCAATCAAACGGACCCTAAATGTTTTTGCTAAACGTAATTATGAAATTAAAAAACTTCTTCAGGGGTATTGTTTTGCATAGTAAATTGGGAAAAATTATAGCGGGGGTTCCAAGTTTTTCAATTTATTACAAACTATACCCAAAGCTTTTATTTGTACACTCAAAGTCCCAAACCTTTCGTTTCTATTGCAGCCAGAGGCTATAGATAGGATCCATCCATTAATCCATAAGTTGACCCAAAAATTTAAACTTTGATTCTACTGTGGTTGTCGTGGTAGGGCAAATCAAAATATAGCCCATGTACTATGCATTTATGTCGTAATCCATGAAAAAAAAAAAAAAAAAGATTGGGCATTATGTAAGGTGAAATCTTTGATGATATTACAGTCATTTTGTCTTCCACCGTCCACGGAAAGGTTTGGGCATCTCCTTTAATGGTTTTAATCTATATGTCTCTACATGTGATTCATATTTCTTTATTTGTTTATCTTATATTTCATTCATGTGGCTCTCTTCTTTTCCTATCCCTTTATTACAGTCATTTTGTCTTCCACCGTCCATGGAAAGTTATTGATGTGATGTAAAATATTATTTTATTGAAAAATGTATGGTTGAAAATGAGTTTTGAAATAATGTATTTTTAAAGAATGTGTGACAAATGGGAGCTTATTACGTCATTCAAATTTCAATTAAATGTAGTTTGTTTCCTTTTCTGACAGAGCAATTTAACTTCAATTATTAAACAATCCTATAATTGAAATTGACATTTTTGTTTTTTTTTTTTTTTAAAAGGTTAAACCCCGCCCCGCCCTAGAGCACTGTGGAGGAGGTAAATCGCGGGATGTGCCTCAACAGGTCAGGGTACAAGAGTTGCCATACTGGTGCCCATTCCAAACCTTGTAAGAGGCAGGAATCGAACCCTCACACTGCGGCTGCCAGCTCAGCAGAGATTACCTCGCTCTTGTCCTTTGCACCACTGAGCTATGCCCTGGGAGGCGACATTTTTGTTTTTAAAAAAAAATGGTTAATGGAGGAGGGAGTAAATGATTAATTTCGAACACATTAACCATTTCCAATGCTTGTTAGTAGAGAGTTACATACATAAATCCATAAAAATATTCTCACCAGAGAATGTGTCTAATATTAGCACAAAACTAGGATGCAAAGCAACGATTTGCTCAACCTTATCAGCTAATTCGTAAGCAATCAAAGCTCAAGCTTATATGATGAAACGGGATGCAGTTGAGGATACACAACTAGCCATATTTTTATTATTACGCACTTCTTACATGTTTATGTCATTTTTGTTATCAGTTATTAATGAGTCTCTTTTAACAGTTCTTAGAAGTATAAGGATTAAATTTGCAATTTTGGTTTAGTGCTTAAAAGCACAGTAGCCTCCGCACTTTGAATTTGACTAAATAAAAATGAAATTGAGTGTTTTCTTTATTTTTCCATTCTAATCAATATTCTTGCACGAATCAATAATATTATAATATAAAATCAATTCTCAGCATTCGATTGAAGCAACTAGTATTTAAACGTTCGATTCATGACACTTTAGAGTCAACTAACTTCATTGTCATGTTCATGTATTTCACGATTTCGCCTATATTATTATGAAATTGCTTGATCTCATAGCAATATAATGAATAAAGACAAAATTTTTGCCCGATGCCATTATTTTGAGAAAATAAATTTTTGAATAATATTTTTTTGAAAAATCTATAGTTCAAAAATATGAAAAAAAAAAATTTGAATTTACGTGCAATATTTCATCGTATAAATGTGGTTAAAAATGAATATGAAAAGTAAAAATTTTTGCTTCTGTTCTAGTGTTTTTTCTCAAAGAACTTAGTTCTAGAAATTCTCCTAACTAGACAAAGCACTACCAGAAAATTATCCAAACATATTCAAAAGCAATTTAGTTCAAAAAATAAATTAATTTTGCAGATATAAAAACGTTTTCATTCAAAAATTAATTAAGAAAAATTGCAAATTCTGGTACTAGAACTAAGGTGATAATTGCAAGTTACATAGACATTTACAAAAAATAATCCATCAAGACTGTGACTAACTAATAGTTCTTAACAACCAAACAGATTATTAAATCATTCTGATAATTACGTTGATGCAACTAACAAACACTAAGAATCTTTGACTCCATATTTAGAAAAATATATAAAGAAAAAGAAAAAAAATTAGAAAAAATGGAACTAACGCTACCAAATTCTTGAAAATGCAGATTCAATAATCATATACAAGTTTTTTTACGTTAATTCGCCTTCTTCCTCGGCAATTCTTCGTTCGCTAAGACAAGAAATTTGAAGACTTGAATCGAACAAATTGATGGAATACAGTTAATAATTAAATGGAAGAAGGGTGGTACATGAAGATTATACTACTTCACTGATCTCATCTTCCCTGCATACACCCACATCGATCGCCATTCTTTTGTTCTTCAAATCCATGACTCGGCAACAGTTCCTTCTTGGAGACTGCCCCAGAACAATACAAAATGAGTGTCTATTAAATAAATTAAATGGAAGGTAAATATAAATCCAAGTTTACTTAGCCATCAACCAAGGCCTAATTTTGTAGTTATCTGGCTGTCCGAATGTATTGTTTATAAGGTTTTTTTGTGTCGAACCACCTCATATCAAAGTATAAAATATATCAGAAAGGACAAATTTCTTAAATCTCCAACACTCCCTCACATTCCATGTCTATTTTTTTTTATTTGTTCTGCCCCATTTATTTGTTCTGCCCCATCGCAAGACAAATTAAATAAACAAATAATTTGTCCTGAGTTTTGGGGTTAATTTTTTAATTGGTACATTAGGAGCCTTACTAGCATGCATTTTCTTCTTTTAGATTTAGAATCATAAAAAATGATCAATATATGCATAGAGGAAATACAGTCATGAAGCAAAACTAAAACTGCAATGCAGAATGATAATGGTGTAGAATGAACCAGTTAGAGAGGGAAATGGACTTACCCTATCCCAGAGATGTGGGTCAGGCTTCTTGTAAACCTCGACTCGATCAACTTTACGAGGATTGGCCATCTTCCATTTGCAGACGGGATGAGGGACATTATGCCGATGGTACTCACTCACCGTTTGATTCGTCCGAGAATCCATTCTCGCGTTCAAGAAATAAAACACAAAGGGTTTCTGGCAGGGGTTCCTCATAACAGGCCTCGTGTTGAATGCATAAGCAGTGTAATCTGCTCTTTTATACCAGTTCAAGAAGGTCCTCGATGGCATCTCTATCTCCCGGGGTGACAACACCCCACGAAATATTTGAATGGCAAAGCCCCAAGAAACCGAAACGGTCCAACCATTCACCTTGTCATAGCAAATAGATTGTTGCAGTAGACCAGCTGAATCGAGTTTTAACGGAATTTCCAACCGCTGGAGAGCTTGGACTCGAGTAACATTGGGAAAGATCGGCTCCACCACGTCGAGGTGGTGCAACGACACCAGTGGGGTGACGGGATGCGCGGCTAAGAGCCCAAATAGGTTCCCATACACATCATACTACGAAGAAGAGACAACGTTAGAATTCTGTCACGACCTTATGTTTGGTTAACTCAAAATGAAGTCATTTTTCTTGAAAGTAACTATTATTAATGTCAAAATAAATTATTATCTACAATGGATTAAATCCATCAATGGCCCAATTTGATTTTATTTCATCATGACCATCTAATTTTATATAACGTTTCAATATGACCACCTAATTTCTTTTCACCATTTTCACTAATTTTAAAAGGGTAAAACGGTAACTTTGTATTTTATATATATATAAGTGAGTGGCCAAGGTAAATATTACCGTTTTACCCTTTTCAAAATTAATGAAAATGGTAAAAAAAAAAAGTTGAGAGGCTATGGTAAATGTTATATAAAATTGGGTGATCATGGTGAAATGTCATATGAAATTGGGTGACAATGAAATAAAATCAAATTCGGTAGTTATGGTGACACTAAGTATAAAGTTTGGCGATCATGATGAAATAAAATAAAATCATAGTAACACTAAATATAAAGTTGGGATACCACAAATGAATTAAACCCTATTTACAATCGATAACTTCTTATTTACTTATATGTAAACTTTTTACACTTAACCAAGCAGGCCCAATTCACCAATTTCCGACCATAAAACTAATAATCAAACCAACCCCATTCCACTGCCAACTTTTCCACAAGGCACTAGTCAAACAATAATGTAACCCATAATTACGTAGATGTACAACTCAAACATTTTCAACAACACCTGCCCTCCACCTCCACTACCACCCACCCCACCAACAATTTAATATCTACTTTTGAGTGGACCCCACATCCTTTAGTCTATTGGACCTCTTGGGATTGTGGGTTTTTACAGACCAAAGTCGAAGTCTACAAATTTAGGTACCCGACACATGGAAACCAGTAAGATGTGGGTTGTGAATATCAGGTATGTCCAAAATATCTCGCAGGGTACGCGTTATGGAGAAGAAAATACATTTTATGATATGATGTGAAAAAAAATATATATTGTTAAAAAATAAGAAAAAATTTTAAATTTATATGTAATATCATTTTATTAAAAAATATGAGGTTGAAAATAAGTTTTGAAAAATTGAATATTTGTGAAAAGGGCTTTATTTTTGAAAGTAAAAAATTCAAAAGCATATCAATTCTTCATTATTGAAGAGGGGACATCCCTCTGCTATATTAATGCAGGAAAGGCCCATAAATTTCCAGTACCATCCGTGCCCCGAAAGCAGTGTCGGCAAGGGAACAAAGCCTTAAGCTGAACAACTAAAATTGCAATTCACCGTCAAGAACTAAGGTCCACTCACCGCTCACAACTTTAACATAGTACGTGTATGGACTAACTACCTAATATAATCTTGTACAGAATGATTACATAAAGTTTGTAAAACAAACAGAAACTAGAACTCACTCACCTGGTGAAAACCGAGTTCTTTGGTGAGTGGGACACCGAGTTCAGCCATACAAGCCTGCATTCTATCATCAGAACCATACAATCCAGGATACCTCTGAATGCACCTGTCCTGCATTTTCTCAAGAGCCTTAGCTAAAGGGTAGCTAATGGCAAATCCACCACCACCATAAGCCATTCCATAAGAGAAATAAATGTTCTGCAAATGGCTCTCACTCAAACTCCCAATGTAGTAATACTGATTATGATCATATTTGTTCAAAATCCTGACCAAATTATCAGTCACAAATACAGTATCATCATCTCCCATTACGAACCATCTCACATTCTCCATTCCCAATTTTAATGTCTCCGATACAATTCGAGAAATCCGAATGGCAGACCGGTGTCCCTGCTTGTTCTTGTAAGGAAAACGCGAAGTGTTAGCCGAGATTCTCAGTTCTGGGAGGCTCTCACTCTCATTGGGGTATTTTTTTAAACGGTTGTCGAGCCAAACTATGCCCCTCATTTCGGGCTTCCACCATAACTTTATGTACTCCTTCCGCTTTTCCCACAGCTTGGCCGACGCCCCAATGCCGAAAACTACGTGTTGCAATCCGGTTTTTTCAACACGTTCTTCTGATTTTATGCCCATTTGCAGAGGATAGATTGTGGTATTTTGGATCGAAACCAATTTTATGCTATTGTGTCGGAGAGTGAAAATATCTTCGTTACAACCGTGAGAAGAGGAAAGCAGCTTCAGTGAGTACACTAAATAGGTAGCGGAGACAAATACAATCAGCCATACCATTAGCCTAGGCAAGGCTCTACTATGTATCCCCGCCGGCGAAATAGGTGCCACCGATGGACTTCTCAAAGGATCCCATAAATTTTTTTCAGAATTATTCAGAGACACGGACACCTTCATTTTCTCCCACCCAAACCTCCCCTAAAAAAAAAAAAAAAAACTCAAGAAAGAGGGATTTTATACTTCTCAACACAAGATTTGTTGAAATGGGTTACCGTTTTCAGATTTTCCCTACTTGAATCTGAGTTTTTCTTAGGATAAATTGAGCAGAAACGAAGCAGATCTAGAAAATAGAAATTTGGGGTTTGGGATATTGTAGAAATAAAGGTTGATGGAAAAGCATTAATGTGAATAAAGCAAAATCAAAGAAGAAATGGCAATGGAGAAGATCAGATGGCAGAGCAAGCAATTGTCCCAAGTTGCTTCCCACTCTCCCCAATAGAGAGCTACCCAAGATAGTTTATAAGAGTAATCTATCCCATAAATACCGCGTTTGTGTGTGTAATTTAGCCTTAAAATATTGCACTATCTTGCGTAAAAAATTTAAGGGCAATACTACGTAAACATAGTCATGTACATAATGGTCAAGATCCCCCTATTGGAGGGACTTCCAATCCAATAAGAGACCGCCACTTGGCTATTATGTCCACGACTGTGTATATGGTTATGTTCAAATACATATCCCAAAATTTAAAGAAATGACAATACCCATTTTACCTCCATTTTGAACGATGAAAATTTAAAAGTCTTACCATTTTTTGTTCTTCAATATTTATTTATTTTTCTCATCTTCATCTCCATATTCAAGGTTTCTTCATATTATTTGGTTAAATTCGAATTTTTTCTTATAATCTTTTTCTCCATATATACGGATATCAAATTTGTCGAATTTTTTCGTCATTCCTGTTAACAAAGCAGTCAAATATATATCCGCATCCAAAAAGTATATCTGAATAACTTCTGTATCTTCAATTATCAATAAGAACACGTCTTCCTTCAAATTTCTAAGCATGACTCATCTTCGTATGTTTGGTTCTTCTTTTATGTATGGAATTTCAAATAATGCGAAGTTATAGACCAATGCAAAATATTTATTGTGTATAATTATTTACATAACATTTTACATAATGATGATATGTCAAAATGTTAGTAGAAAAATTATTTAATTGATGAGATTTTGTTTCAACTAAATCTCGTCACATCATTTGTTGGTAAATCATTATATAAATTATTATATACATGTAGTACAATTAATAGATCAATTGATGTTTTTAAAGGGACCTTGCTATAAATCAAGGAAGATTTAAATAAGGTCACATGACACTTATTATTTGTCAGTTCAAAACACAGTCGATTTTTTCATTCAATTATATCCCTTCAAATCATCTTATAGTGCTGCTTCTGAACGCTGCCTTCTGTATAACTAGCATTATTCTTTTGAAAGCTGAATATAAATGGTGCACTCTTTCCTAGTGTACATGGATATAATTGGACCATTAATGTGTCAAGAAGGGCTGATTATGCAATTATAATGAGAAGTCATAGATCAACATCTTAGTTATGCAATACACGGGGGACTAGATTTGCAATTTTCACTAGTGGCCTTATCTACTCGTGTATGCATTGTAACTGTGCCTTTATTTGGGCCCCATCGGTAAAAATGTTTTTATTGAATAGTAATTTTTGAAGGATATATTATATATATAGCTTTGTTTGTCATCCATTATTGTGTGTAAAATATTTTATTTGGTGAATGTGTGTTGAAAAATTTTACTGTAGTAAATAATGTTTTGAAAAAATGGTAGACAAATAGGGGCTAAAAATGATAAAAATAAATTTCGATTTACGTATAATATTATTTTATTAAAAATGAGTGTTTCTAAATTAGTTTTAAAAAAATAATTTTTTTGATAAAACGATGTTCAAACAATGGCCACATATGTAATGTATGATTCTTGGATAGCAAAGCGGGATCCAAGGGAAATAGGACAAAACAGCACGGGTAGCGTAGGTCACCTGACACGGGTCGGTTCATAAATTAAATGTGACCGTTGAACAAATTCCAAAATTGGTCTACACTGGATCTAAATCTATTTTGATTCTATTTAACAAATTTAGGCCTTGAATAAATTTTACATCTACGTGATTCACTGTTGATTTGAGAAAATTTTATTGATGGTCATGATTCTTTCTCATGTTAGTCAAATTTAATGTCGGCTAACTAAGTTTTGTTTTCATTTAACCATTTCGTAACCTCCACAATTCATGTTAGTCCATATTTGACTCGCATTTTTTTTTTTGTTGAATTAGACAAAAATGGAACGTTATACATTATTTTTGTCAAATCACGAACAGCGGCACCAAAGAATGACTTGCAATTCATTTGACTTCTATTCCTTCATTCCATTTTTGCCCTTATGACAATTGTTACATCACAATTATTTGATTATATTCTTGTACACGAGATAAGGGTAAAGTTGGCAAACCGTTTTGGAGTAGGTACTAATTGGACCATGAATGGCCTGGTGCATGTCAGCCTCTTACTGCATAACGTTCCATTTTCTTCTAATTAAAATAAAAAAAAAAAAAAAGGATAAAAATTTCAAGATTTGAAGTGTATCTTACCATCTATACCTTTAGCTTTTCTATTATATAGTTGAAAAGTCTTGTAGATCGTGACAACTTTCAAAATTGTTAAAGTTGATTAAAAGCATTACTATTTTACTTAATTTGGCAAATTTGTTCGAATCCTTGATATGGAAATGTCAGTTAAATTTGTGGGGTTTGATTTCTTTCTTGTCTACTTAACTAATAATTTCAGTACGAAAATCCTTCATGAAGAAAAGACACTTAAAATTCAAGTAGATTGAAACTACTGAATTGTTTGTTTTTAATGTAACGTGTCAACCGTGGATAGGCGCAATTAAAGTTGGTCAATCAGGTTTACCTGACTGATAATTGTTAATTCTAATGCTAAATGAAGAAAACATTATTATAAAAAATATACTTTTAATTTTTTGGTATTATTTATTTTTAAATTATCTTTCCTTCTTAAAATTACTTTTAACCTTAAAATTTTTGGTGATTTAACTTTGTTTGTCACTCATTATTTTACATTCTACAATAATATTTTTTTACGGTACCCATTTTTTTACTACACATGTTTTATTAAAATAATATTAAACGTAAATTTAAAATATTTTTTTTATTTTTTATTATACATTCTTCATTAATCTATTTTTCAAAATTAAGGGCGCTTAAACACACCCTTAGGGGCGAAGGTCAAACCTTGATACCAACTACGTCATACAAGTCAATGGTTGTAAGAAAATATATACATTGTAGTAAAATAAACCAACCGACAAGCTGAGAGAGGGAAACAAAAATACACGTGGCAACACGTGTCAAGAAAAATAAAAGTGAACCACAGGTAGTGGGCCTCTACAATTCTTTTTCACAAGTGAAGGGAAAAAGAGAAATGCTTGGTGTACATAAAAATTATGTACATAATGGTGTCTTATATTCACATGGAATGAGATTCGCTTGAATATTTTATGTACATGGATCCCACCCCATGTGAGTATGGAATACCATTATGTATATAATTTTTATATATATGTAGACTTATTCAGAGAAAAAATGGACAAATTTACAATACACGAAAAAAAAAAAAAAAGCCTTTTTCAGCTTTTCTTGAGAGTAAAGGCGGTTTTAACGACATTTGTTTGCATTTGCTAGCATTTAGGGCATGCTTGGGAGTGTGTGGGTGCTCGTTGACATATTTTAAAGTATCAATTTTAAACATTTGTATGAATTCGTTTTAAATGTTTCTAATAACGATTTTTAAAACACGTATACAAATTTCACAAATGGTAGATTTAACTTCCGAAATTTCGCATCTCAAGACAGCATTCTCCTCATTCTTAGGTCGGTAAACTGAACAATTGACACACATGTACACTATGATTAGAATTTTAGGTAAATATGTGCATATGATCATGTCATTAGTGCACCTCTGGATCAAATAGGCCACATAAGTAGCTATTGACGACCTTATGATGCCGAATGAAGATATAAGCATTCTCATTGCGTGACATTATCTTCTATTCGAATCCATTTACGCTCTCTTATCAAGGAAGTGAGTTTCGCGTCAACATACATTTCCCTCATTGCAAGAATAATAGTGGCACCATATTCTCATGAAAGTTTATCATCTGACGACTCTAAAAGTTTTTTTTAATAAAATTATATATACACCTCTTAATGAAATTTTCAATTTATAACTTTTTGGATTATTTTTTTCTCATTAGTGAAATTTTACTTTAATTTTTATATTTAAATTAATTTTTAGGTTAAAAGTGAAGTATTTACTTATAATTAAAATTTTACGTTATAAGTATTTTTTTACTTATACATAAATTGTACAACTATAAGTTAATCTTGTACGTTTAAATAATTTTTTACACATACGTAATTTTTTACTTATAAGTAATTTTTTATATTTTATAAGTAAATTTTTGCCTTACTAGTATTATTTTATTAATAATCAATTTTCTTACAATAAAATTTATTTTTATCGTATACACAAGTTTTTAGTTATAAAGAAATTTTTTTGCTTATAAATAATTTTTTTAGATAATGTATGCTTACAAGTTAGTTTTGAAAAACATATGTGAATTGAAAATAATTATGTTATTGAAAACAAAATTGGAAGAGAATTTGAGAAATTGTCAAAACTTATCAAATTAGCAGGTTGAGAAAGACAGTTAAAATTACACTACATCGATTTTAGATAATTTTTATATCACTTAAAATCGATGCCAAAAAAAAAAAAACTAACATGCACGTTTTTTCAACCTCTTATAAAATGGTGCCATCCAAAATTATCAAAATCGATGAAAAAAAAAATCTCCAAAACAGGAACTTAAGCTTAGCTAAACATGCAATATTGTTTGTATGGGTTATTGATTATTGATCAAATTTTAATTTGTTGCCATAAAAAAACTTCTTTGTAGTAGGAAGTAGATGTGGCAACCAAGTCGAGCGGCTCGCCGGCTCGGCCGCTGGCCCGGAGACAACGTCCAAAATCCAATTTTTTTTAAAGGCATATCTTCTTAATAAATAAAAAAATAAAAAATTGGGCGAGCCGACAAGCTAAAGCTCGGCTTGGCCCACGAGGCAGCCATGGATGGGGCAAATTCCTAACCCCATTTTTGCAAATTATTTTGAATTCGTCCAATTTCACAATTATTATTTAGGTTAGGGCAAAGAAACGAAAGTAAGGCTAAACAAACATGACCATACCTCTTCTAAATCAATTAGTATCCAATTGCCATCAGGTGATTCAACAAAAATTTTGGCAAAACCAGGGTCTTGGCTAGAAGAAAAGACAACAAAACGCATTTGATTTCACATTCTTCAAAACTATTTCTCAAAACAAAAATCTGAAAAACATGTTTGCTTTGAAATTTTTAGAAATTGTTTTATAACACTTTATTTAATCAATTTGATTATTCAATAAAATAGAACAATTTTATACTAATATATTATCAAGTAATATACACATTTTTAAAGTTGACAAATCTTACAATATTTTTTTGTTACAAAAATATAATAAAACACATGCGAATATATTACCCGACGAGCTCAAAAATTCATCTTAGCATTACTACATACACTTGCAAATATATTACATTGACAAACAAAATATTTCAACTTGGCATTTCTACAAGCACCTTAAATTCGTTCAAAAAGTCTAAAATAATTAAAAAAAAAAGGCCCACTGAAAAGAAACCATTAATTCAGCTTCAACTCCTTATCGACATAAAAACAGTGAACATCCACGGAAGAAGAAATGCACAACAAATTTGTAAAATTGCATTTTTTTTTTGCAAGTTCCTCATTTGTAGGATTTGCACAATAAACAGACAATCACTGACATTGATTGTGTATGAATCAAAGGATCTAAGCAAGAAAAGTAATTGTAATCGTACCAATTCACACCTCCATGGAATCATCGACTGAGATTTTTGTATTGCATGAAATTTTGAGGATGTCTACAATAACACCTTGTTACTTCATTATGTACAAAGGTGAAGTTTACATCAATTTTTATTCAAATCATACAGACCCAAGTATGGTTTTGGATGGAATCTCAAGGATTCGGGTTTCGATATACTTTAATGAGGATCTTGGGATAAATGCACTTCCAGTATGAAAATACCTCAGAAAAATAGTGTGACTTCATTTAATTTTTTGTTCAAATCACAATGATAGAAATTGATTTAGGATGAATATTATAAGTTATTTGGGTGGTTCGATTTGGTATTGGAAGGAGGAATTTGGAATTTACTTCCCGTATTTTCAGTTTTCAAGGTTTCACCTCAAAACAAAAAATTATATTTTGAATTTTACGTTATAAATTTAATCTTATTTTCAATAATGCATTTTCAAGAGTACCAAACCAAACAAGTTTTGTGAGTATTTTACAAAATTAAAAACTAAAAACACCAAATCAAATGCCATGCATTAAAATTTCATGAATCGATTCTTGAATACTCGCTATGGTAGAATATTCTTGATGTCCCCTTTAATATATTTATCAAATTTGGCTAATATGGCAAGTTGAAAAGACACAATTAAAAGTAATAAAAACCATCAATTTAACTAAACAAGACATGATCTTATCCCAAGCAAAGCTACTAATAAATGGTTAATCCATGATCCATAAGCAATTTTGTGGTTACATAAGAAATACCAAAAAATTAATTCAAAAGAAAACAAGGATGAGTGAATATATAAAAGTCACCAGATAGGAATCCTTCAATTGTGTAAACAAGTTTAAAACCCGCTTCACTAATTGCAACTTGTGCTTTCATCAGTCCTTATAAAATATGAAAGATCAAAGAAGATATGATGGACATTCACTAAGCTTAACACAATTTAATTCCGTAAATAAAAAAATAAAAATTGAAGTTTTAACATGATGATATCATCACGCAATAACATAAGTTCTAGATTGAAGAAAATCGGTCTGCATGTTTGAAAACTAAGTAATAAATCTAGTACAGAACCAGGAAATGGAAAGTGAGTCATCATTAATTGGAACTTATTTGCTAAAGTTTTTATTCCCATGCTAAAGTGAGCATCAGTTTACATGCTAAAGTTTTTATTCTCACGCTAACTATACGAACTAATTAGTTTACAAACAATACTAAATTTCAATCAAATCCATACATCTAGATAGAAAAAAGTAAATGCAAATCCCTTTTTACATTAAAAGTTTAAGGAGCTAATCCATCTTTTCTGTATTTCCAAAGTGCTAATTGAACGAAAATTGTCAAAACCACGAATTGTTAATCGTTACAGCAATATTGAAAATTACCAGAAGCTCATATGATAATTTATATGTGAATCTGAATTATAAGTCGGATCAAGAAATTAATAATGAAAATTCAAACATGTCTATGCATGGAATACAACCCATAATTTATTATATCCTCATCAATACAAAAAATTAATAGCTAAATTATATATAAAAAAAATCTCAAAGATTGATGTTATTTGATTAAGATGTCTGGAATCAATTTCCAAGATAAAATCAAAATTTTCAAAATAGAAAGACAAATCAAATTATTCAAACTCCATATGTCATTTTTTATAGCAGATTGAGAATAAAAAATGGATATGGATATATATAAAACGTGTATAAAATGGATATAAGACGTAAAAAATCATAAAATTAGAAGATTTAAGGAGTGAAAAATGGAAAGATGAACAACAACGTCTCATTTATTACTATTACTTATTTGCTAAAGTTTTTATTCTCGTGCTAAAGTGAGCATCAGTTTGCATGCTAAAGTTTTTATTCCCACATTAACTATACGAACTAATCAATTTACAAGCAATACTAAATTTCAATCAAAATCATACATCTAGATTGGAAAAAATAAATGCCAATCCCTTTTTACATCAAAAGTTTAAGGAGCTAATCCATCTTTTCTGTGTTTTCAAAGTGCCAATTGAACGAAAATTGTCTAACCCATGAATTGTTAATCGTTACAGCAATATTGAAAATTACTAGAAGCTCAAATGAGAATTTATATGTGAATCTAAATTATAAATCAAATCAAGAAATTAATGTACACTTGTATGAAAATTCAAACACATCTATGCATGGAACACAACCCATAATTTATCATATACTCCTTAATACAAAGAAATGAATAGCTAAATTATAAAAAAAGAAAAAAAAAGTCTCAAAAATTGATGTTAATTGTTAGCACTGTAAAAAAAAAAAAAGAGAAAAAACAAATTCGCGCTATACAGACATGATGTCTCCATGCAGCGCGGAATAATATTTTTTTTTAAACAATGCTAACAATTAAAATGTCTGGAACCAATTTTAAAGATAAGATCAAATTCTTCAAAATAGAAAGACAAATCAAATTATTCAAACTCTATATATCATTTTTTATAGCAGATTGAGAATAAAAAATGGATATGGATATATATAAAACGTGTATAAAATGGATATAAGACGTAAAAAATCATAAAATTAGAAGATTTGGGGAGTGAAAAATGGAAAGATGAACAACAACGTCTCATTTATTACTACTACTTATTTGCTAAAGTTTTTATTCTCGTGCTAAAGTGAGCATCAGTTTGCATGTTAAAGTTTTTATTCCCACATTAACTATACAAACTAATCAATTTACAAACAATACTAAATTTCAATCAAAATCATACATCTAGATTGGAAAAAATAAATGTCAATCCCTTTTTACATCAAAAGTTTAAGGAGCTAATCCATCTTTTCTGTGTTTTCAAAGTGCCAATTGAACGAAAATTGTCTAACCCATGAATTGTTAATCGTTACAGCAATATTGAAAATTACTAGAAGCTCAAATGAGAATTTATATGTGAATCTAAATTATAAATCAAATCAAGAAATTAATGTACACTTGTATGAAAATTCAAACACATCTCTGCATGGAACACAACCCATAATTTATCATATACTCCTTAATACAAAGAAATGAATAGCTAAATTATAAAAAAGAAAAAAAAAAGTCTCAAAAATTGATGTTAATTGTTAGCACTGTAAAAAAAAAAAGAGAAAAAACAAATTCGCGCTATACAGACATGATGTCTCCATGCAGCGCGGAATAATTTTTTTTTTAAACAATGCTAACAATTAAAATGTCTGGAACCAATTTTAAAGATAAAATCAAAATTTTCAAAATAGAAAGACAAATCAAATTATTCAAACTCCAATACGTCGTTTTTTATAGTAGACTGGAAAAATTGGAGGGCTAGAGGAGTGAAAAATGGGAACATGAACGACAACATCTCATTGGTTACTATTACATCTACAGTATCCCCAAAATTGCCTTTTTTATATAGTAGTGATATGAAGCAATATGACTCATAATCATAAAAAAATATTTCATTTCATACACAGGAACAATTGAAGAGTGGTCGAATAGTGAGCGTGGCCAATGATTCTTTATAACATTGTATGATGAAAATACTCCCCCTTTTTTTTTTTTTTTTCAAAAATAGGGTTTTCTCGAAATAGAAATTTCAAGAAAATAGAATATTCTTTAATTTGGAAATGTTTGAATTATTATTTTTTCTTTTTATTAATTTGAAGAACGCGCAACTTAAAGGCTTCCAGGTGAGGAGGGAGGTCACAAGCGGACCGCTTAAATCCTAAACTCTTCTTAGACAATTTAGATTTTTTTGACAAAGTTTTTTAATCTTGCGAATACGCAAATCATGAAAACTCAAACAATAATTGGAACTTGAGACTTCTTAAAATATGAATTTTTTTAATTGAAAAACTTTAAATATCATCCATGGGCTAGAACTTAACACACACCCATGTACAATCATAATTAGAAGTCAAGTTTTAAAAAATTATTATTATTTTTATTTACTTAAAACAATTATCAATATCATTCTTTTAACAAAAGAAAAGATTTTTTTTTTCTACCAAGTCTACATGAAAGTAAAACATTAAAACAATTATTAATATCACTCTTTTAACAAAAGAAAATAAATTTTTTTCTACCAAGTCTACATGAAAGTAAAACATTTGCTCTAATACCAAACTGTAACGCCCCAAATTTTATTGATTTGAATTTTGAGGTGTTATTGATATCATTTCATAATCATACATGAAATGAAAATATTTAATTGAAAATTTAAACTTTAATAGATTTAAAATTTCATAATATCGAACTAAATCAATTCAAAAACATTAAATCACGAACTTAAAGTGTTTATTGGAAATCTAAGAAATACTAAATCTCTATACTAAATCTCTAAACGAAAAAGAAAAACTAATTACTGATGGTTTCCTTAAAAATGTTTTACTTGGCAACCCGCTCACCATTCAGTCACCATACACGTTGAACCGATCTAACTTGAAAAGTTAAAATTTTAAAAGAATGAGTATTTTAAACTCATTAGGATACGGCGTCCAAAACAATATGATAAATTTTTGAAACATAAATTTATGACATTCCATACCATCATTTCATCAAGAGCAGTCGGAGATCAATCGAATGCTCTAACACATTTCTGTACAACCATTTGAAAAAACGCGTAAGAAGTCTCACATTTCGTTTCATTAAAACCCGGAGATCAAGAAGCATTTCATAAAATAATTTACGTAAAAAAAATTATAATATTGCAAGGACGGATCAACTTGCACAGTATCCTACCTCGTTAAATGAATTATTGAACGAAATATCAAAGCATGTGCCCAAATTCTTTTCTCGAAATTTCTGCTTCTTTGAAAGTGTTCTCTCTCTTTCTCTCTCTCTGCACTGTGTTTATATGTAATTGTGTGTGTAAAAGCTCTACCATCATGCCCACATATATAGGTAATTATGACCTAGGAGTTGTATGTAAAGTTGGAAATCGGGTATTGAAAGAGTTTGGTTTAAGGTAGACTTTGAATAGGAATGATTTTCAATATAAGTCAACCAACCAATCATGTAATGTAATTTATCTCTATCCAAAAACCACGTTGATGGGTGATCTAAAATTTTTGATAAGCCAAAACATTTAAATATAATTATGCTTAAATATATCATAATCATTCAATTGGCTAAAAACTAAATTGGGAGATAGTCAATACGATATTTTCTAATGAAAGTGGAGATTATTATTTTAATTCCAATGAATAACAATAGAGTTTTGATGCCACGAAAATTTAAAGAGCCATTTGGATAATAACTAGTTTTAGCATAGAGAAATTAGGTTTAATATTAAACTATATAAAAAAATTATTATTAATAATTAACATTTTTCCTAATAAAAAAAATTATATTTAACAAAATTATTTATCATACACGTGAAATCATGGAACTCATTTTAATTAATTATCATTAGTGGTAATTTATTTGATATTCAATATTTTGGGCCTAACTTATTCGAAATAACTTTTTCTCGAACTTAATATACACAATTTATTACGATCTATCCAATGAGCCCAATATTGATTTACTTATAATCACTCTATCAAAATTCAAATATTTGATCCAAATATTTAAGAATTTAAAATATATTTTACTTTAGTCCCTTAAATTTCAAAATAATAATATATAGAACAAATAAATTTTTTTTATTCTAAATTTTTCGGGCAGTTACACTTTTGCACTAGACCATTCAACATTTTATGGAATGTTCATGACCCTTCATCGATCTTTCCTGCCTCGAGTGTGCCAAGGTAGGCAATCACCAGGCAACCATCAAGTTAGATTAAATCCCACTTTACTGTCATGCATGCGCCACCAATTGCCAATTTCCCCCATGTTTGAGCTCCATTTTTTTGGAAAAATGGATTTTATAATAGTGTATGTTTGGAAAATACGTGGTTAAAAATTGGGAAATTTTTTAGATTTAAGTGCAAATTTATTTTATTAGGAGAACATGTAGTAGAAAATGGATTTGAGAAAAAAAATGAGATTTTAGATATAGGGACTCAAATAGAAGCTTCGTTGCATTAAAAAAAAAAAGAATTCTTTGAAGCTTTCTAACAAGTGTATTGGACACATTTATCTAGACTTTTAAATTTACTTGTTATTGATTATTTGGATGGATTTCTACCTATGATTGTGTATATATTATTTTCTAGGTAAAAACTCCATGTGGAGATGAATCGAGCAAAAGAAAGAGATTGAAGGCATAATTAGAGCATAACGGGTGGAATTGAAGAGTCAGTAGGAAGTTGAGACTTGATTGGAAGCTCGGAATAGTGGATAAATGGATTCCCGACTTTGGGGGAGCAAATTCAACATTTGGAGAGTTTGGAGATCAAAATGGATGAAATAAGAACTTTGGAGACTAAATTGAACATTTTAAGTACTTGAAGGACCGAAGTTGAAGATATCAGAAGTTGGATAACTAAATTAGATGAATGTAAAAATTTGAAGGACATAACAAAACTCAAACTTGGTGGACCAAATTGGGAAGACTTGAAACTAGGAGGACCAAAATGAAAATATATTGGAAATAGAGGGATCGAGGTTGCACCTTTGAGACATGCAACCTCAGCTGAAGTTGTTTGGGGAAAAATATGTCGTTGGAGGTCTCACCTATGAGAGATGTAACGTCAGCTCATATCGACTAGATTGTGTTTTTTATTTTTTAAACTTAAGATCAATGGAAACTTCGGTGTTCTCAATGACAAGGCTTTCAAGGCAATGTAAAGATGTATAAAGAGAAATTATAAGTAAAGGAAAGGAAATCACGAAAGAGAGCAAAGCAAGAAGTTCTCCATCATCTCGATTTTTTCTTGACAGTGAAAAATGTGCAATTTCTAGATTTGAAAATATTAATCTTTGAGGGTTGTATTCTTCTTTCCTATCAAAATATCTAGGTAATGAATAGAAAACATATATACAAGGATAATGCTACATGTACATCCACTTTTTTATCTAATCTTTTACCTACACTCACAATAAGGTGGGGACCACACATTTGAGAATTTTTTATTTATGCGGGTCCAACGCGCATGTGAGAGTATGTAACATTTTCGGTACAAATGAAATTGTCCTATATATTCAAATTCAAAAATAAAAATGTGACATTTATAATTTTTTTTCCTCCACCGAGTTCTAAGAAAAGTAATAGTTAGAGCATATTTATGTGTGTTGCACGTCTTATGGTAAGATAAAAAATAAATAAAATAAAATTTCGAAGGCACTCTTCTCTTTCAAGAGGATTCGCAGCATTTCAAGTTTTAATAAAGTTCTTCGTTTAGTATCGAATTAAACCACATGCTCC